>JAAIXJ010000532.1:135224-157163 GCA_013403705.1 Heliconius hermathena | reverse complement strand
GACGGGGGATTCAATTGCTACCAGAGAGATGGGAGAAATTGATCTCTAATGATGGATAATACTTTGAGTAATGTCATTGTAAGCATTATATTTTAAATTAATTTTTTTAAACAAAGAAAACAGCGAGAACTTATTCCTAATATAATAATAAATTAATCTCGTATTTAATATTTATATTAGAATATTATTCTTCTAATATGATTAATATTAGAACATTTTGTCATCCGTTAAATTATATCCACCATTTTCCGTTATTTTCATTGAATTTTCATGAATCTGTTGATATTTTTATTTATGTCGGTTTTTTTAAGTAAGAAACTTAAAAGTTTTGTTAAGTTTAAAATTATTTTCTGGCTGTTCTGTTTTTGTTAATATTTTGTTATTTTGATATTATCATACTTTAGAACATGAGTAAACAGGCTTGGTCATGAATTCATTGATCGCTTTTTCTTCACCGAAGAAAAAGCGATCAATGAATTCATTGGAACAAATGACTATTATTAATGTGCTTAAACACGCAGAAGAAACGTGTTCTTATATTATACTAAGGTATTTTATATATAACAATCAAGCACAACAAGCAATAATGCTAATGCAATAATATATAGAAAATTCCACGTTAAATAAATTAAATAAAAATAAAAAAATACTACAAAGTTTCAGAAACAGAAATTTTTTGTTTACATTTTGTCTCATGCCATTCCATCTCTCATGCCATAATGAATCGAGTATAGCTCGAACACCGTTACACGTCAAATATCTAGGTGTCACTCTAGATTCAAACCTCATATCACGAAAGTATGCAATAAAGCAAAATTCGTACTCAATAGATTATATCACCTTATTAACAAACGTAGTAAAATGTCACTTAGACATAAGGTGACATTATACAAAACTTATATAAGGCCCATTCTGTCATACGCTTGTATAGCGTTCGCGCACACTAAGCTAGATCCCATACAAAAAGTACAAAATAAATTCTTACGTATCGCATCGGGTTATCCCTGGTTCGTACGTAACGTCCACCTACGTAGAGATTTTGAACTGGAATCGATTAACGAGCACTGCAAACGCTTAGCGACGCGCTACTTTGAGCGCGCAGGCTCGCACGAGAACCCCCTCATTGTCACGGCGGGTGACTACACACCCAACGCGCACTCTAAACGCAGACGCCCGCGGAGCGTCCTTCTAGACCCCGATGACGCCATTACGATAGCGAATGCCCCGTATGTAGGTAGGAAACACACTACACAAACACCGTCGTCGACGGAATCGACGACGAAGCCCAGTTTATTCCACGGCTCGGCCGCGTCTCGGCGCGGTTAGGGACCGTTAGCTCCCTTAGATTAGTCTAATTTTTGTCCCCAGTCGCGGCTTCATGTCGCGGCTGGATTTGCTTAGAATAGGTAAAATCCCAGCTCGCTCGACGGTTGTAAGCCGAGGTTCGAGCCCCGTAGGGGGCGCCCTTACAGTCGTCGACTCCTCTAAGGCAGCCATGTAGTGCTTGCATTTCTTCTGAGATAGAGTACCCTCTTCCCTACCCACCCGATGTCGCTGTAAAAGCCAATACGGCTAACAGCATTAACCTCAAGTTCGAAAAAAAAAATCGAACACCTTGACAGGCCCGCTCTCTGGTACGCCAACCCAGAGAAAATCGGTCGTGTCATCGACCTTTCCCTTGGTCTCAGTCACACAAACAACATCCAAATCATTGCCATCCATCACACCTAATAATTCATTCATCTTTTTTCCCTTTCGCCCCAGCGGCGACGCACTGTTGCGCGTGGAGAGGACCTTGAGAGGACCCCTAGCACGGCGCTCTCGCGAATTGCACGTGGCGGATGGAATATTATTGTATTTAAGAAAATAAAAATACTTGTTATAATTGATATCACATGGAACTATATTGTTTACCACATGTTCAATGTGATATCATCATTAAAAAAAATTAAATTACATTCACGCTGTATCCCGCACACAGAGGGAACCTAGTGTTTAAGACACTCCGTTCCCCACTTTTCGTTTCGTTTCGTTTCATTCCGTTGCCAAGTTCTGGAGGTATTGCGTGTTGAGTGGAGGAACTCAACGCCGCGCTTTGCCTCGACACTAGAGCGAAGAAATGAAAATATAAATGTAAATAAATATTTTATTTCCCCGAGTGGGAATCGAACCCACAAGCAGTCGATTTTACAGCCATATTTTATACCCCTGCGCCATGACTGGCCTCAGATGTGATATC
Organism: Heliconius hermathena; assembly: GCA_013403705.1. Lineage (NCBI taxonomy): Eukaryota > Metazoa > Arthropoda > Insecta > Lepidoptera > Nymphalidae > Heliconius > Heliconius hermathena. The sequence goes on along the minus strand of JAAIXJ010000532.1, from coordinate 154,924 downwards.
ATACTTAAATAAAAGTTTCTTATATTTTTACAATATTGTATATATCATTGGCATGTCTAATAAACAAAATTATTAGTTAAAAAATACTTGAAATATTACCTGAATGATGAGTGTTTTTGTTACTCCTTGCTCCTTGTATGTCAATAGGCTTGCTCCGCACAGGTGCCGAAGCAGCGTTTCGAGAAGTTGCAGCTTTATTACTTGTGCTGTTTGCTGGTGGAGTTCCTGCAATATTTCATATTGAAAGATGTTAATGCAAATTTTTCGTTAGTTTACAACCAGAAGAATAAATATTTCTTAAGAAATAATTGCTTGTATGCATCAACCAAAACTTACAATAATATAAAAGTTTTCATTTTATATTTTTAAACTTACCCACTGTATGAAATTAAAAAAAATATAATAGGAAAACGGGGAAGCTAAAGTTTGTAAACCAACACTCTGTTAAAACACTTCCATTCCCCACTTTCCGCCAAATTTTTTAAGACATTACATATTGAGTGGCGGACATCAACACCACACTTTGGTTTTTTAACAGAACAACAAGATGAAAATATTAAATATTTAATGAAACCCCTCCGAGTGCAAATGGAACTCACAATAGTCATGTTTAGAATCACATGTTAGTGACCGACATTATATTTGGTAATAATAAAAACAATAATAAAGCCTTCAGGGAAGTTTATGATGAACTGTTGGAGTGGTGGCCCCAAGAATTTGAGTTATTTAGTAAGGAATTTTTTGGTTGAATTCATCGGCCAGCAGAGTAAAGTGAAAGAAATATGTTTGTAAGGGTGGAAATCCTCAATCTACATAATAATGGGGATATCCACTTACAAGATTTCTATACCACACTTGAGAAGAAGTCATATGTTATTACACTCTGGAAAACATTCAAAATCATTATGATCCAAAAACCTGGCAAACCATCACATGATGTCTCAACTTACCATTCTATTACCCTAACACCTCTGTGCTATCATTATTATGAGAAAGGATTACCCTCACACATTTGTTTCCTTGCTGAGATTTAGTATACAATACCTGCCCACAATTGGGGTTCTGAAAGAACTATTCCAATATAGAGCAAGTACACAGAATGTATCATTCAAAATGTATAGAACAATATCAATGCATAGAACAGAAAAAGTACTGCTCGGCTACTTTCCGAGACATACAATAAGCTTTTGAATGAGTTTGACATGAAAGACTATGTTACAAAGTTAAAAAGTATCTACTACAGTCATTCTCTAAGGAATTCGGTATTTTCTGGCAGGTATAGGTGATAAATATAGTTAAATAGTTTCATTTAAAGATCAAAGACCTTATTACTATGAAAGTTACTTGAATTTGTCACTCAAAGTTTCCTTACTAAAAGCACATTTCTAAAGCATCTATCTTTTTCTTTTTTCCCAAGTTTCTGAGGCACAAAGAAGTATGGGGAAAAATGGTGTTTGTAATCTTCTGGTTCCTTCAAATATTTCTCATTTTGTCTCTAGCAGTTCTAAAATATCAAGTTCAAGCAAGTCACCAATATGGAGTAAAGGAACATAATTAAAAATATTTACCCGAATGGGAGGGATTTGCTTGTAGGTTTTCACATACAGTGGCCCTTTGAGCTTTTTTATTACTCTTTGTGACTGCTACTGTACTATGAGTCTGCTCTGACGGCTCTGGACGCGCCTCCTCTATTATCTTTAGATCTTTTATATCCGCAGCGCTACGGAAATGTTTTAATAAAAAATATATAAACATACAAAAAAGAGATGTATTCACTGTCAAAACTTACTTTAAGGTAACTTGAGATTTTGGGTATGGAAAACCATTCCGAAATGCTTTAGTCAGTGTGATCGTGTTCCCATCGGCCTCCAGGATCGTGCCCTGGTAGCAGCCCAGCGGCTCCCCGCAGTTCACGGACACGGCGTAACCAATCCATTTAGACATTATAATAACCTTACATCAATACAGTCTTTTTAAATATGAAATAGCATCAATAAACAAAATATTTATTTCTTAACAATACAACTCTCCCTTAAAAATTGTAATTCATTTAAAAAATATAAAAATGTGTTTAACATAATTCAACGTGAGCGACATACATTGTATTTGCTTTAGAGTTTAGACATTTAAAACGTCAAAAAAAATATTTTTCGTTTGTTTTTGACATATCCAGTGAAATATAAAAAAATATTGTACAGAATAATGATTTTTATATAATTTTATAAATAAATTTTAAATAAAGTGGGGGGCGTAGTGTCTTACCACTAGGCTACCTCTACCCTGCCACAAGCGGGATACAGCGTGAAGCTGAAAAAAACAAAAAAAATCAATAAACTTGTAAACTTTAAAAATCTAATCATACTTTAATCGTATACGAGTATATTAATTATATAATTAACTTTTTTAATTTAACGATTTTAATTACATATAAGTGGGGTGGATAGAAAGAGTTTAAATTTTATGTATAAGTTGGTTTTATATACTATACAATAATAAACGTTTTTAAGCTGATTATATATTACGAAATAACAAAATATTAGTCATTTCTATTTAGTCAATATGTACGACATACTGCGGCATTCGCAGCTTTGCAGTCTTTCAGCTTAAATCGGTACAGATATTCATTAAGATTTAGATAGCATTGCCACCGTGGCCCGTCAACATCTGGATTTGTAACAGTGTAAAACCATCGTTCTCGATATTATAGAGGAATTTCTTAATGACTACTCTTGTTGATTTCTTGGTGAATAAATATCCTTTTCAACGTATGCCAACATAGGTCTCTCTTATAGAACAACGATTACCTTACAGCCTATTGAACACTAATGTGTTAGTTTATTGAGAACATAACGTATGTGATGAAATTTGTTTGCTTTCTTTAAATTTGATCGGCATTTTTTATTACGAAATATGATGATATATAATAATTTCACAAGCAAAAAAGGTGAGTCTTGACGTTAGGTTCCTTCTGCCTACTCTGCTATATGCAGATGGGATATAAAGCACGAAGCTGGTTTTGCTGATTACTTTGTACTTATAATATTCTCTACTATCACTAATTCATTTCTGTTATACAAAACGCTACCACCAAGAAGGAAATGCGCAATATTTATTTTACACGAACCATTTCAAGTTACTTTTGATACGTCTACATGCATGAAATATTTCGCATTTGTTGAATCCATAAAATATAAAATGTCATACTATTTAACTCATATAGTTATTAATATATTAACGTTTAAAAACTGTCATTTTTGTTAATGACTCACTCACTCATCAAAAACCTAACCTACTTATAGGTGACCTAGAAACTTGATTTTTTGGTACCAAGGTAGACAATTAGACATATATACAGGAATAATCTGAAAACTGATAATTATTACCTATAAGCATATCTGCAGTTTTTCTAAGCACTGTTTTCCCGATTGTATAGAAACATTGTCGTTTCTATCAACCCTATATATTGTGTTTATTTATCTCTTATTTGTGTCTTTTTTCTATTCAACCAATATGTTGTGTTTATTTACCTCTTATTTGTGTCTTTTTTCACCCTAAATAATATAATTATACATAAAGATTTTCAAAAATTTTAATCATTATTGGACGAATATCCCAATCTTATTACTGATAATTGATAAATCAAAGAATAATAAAAACCTAATATTAAGTTATAAATCTCTCTGCGAGATATTTTTTAAAGATACAGATATTATAACAGTTGCTTCACAATTGTATCCTATAACATTAATAAAATAGTGATAGACATACGATAGGAAATAAAGATAAGCTTGTTACACGAAGTTTTCGCATCCAAAAAGTTAATAAGTCTTTTATGAATCTGAGTATTCGTGTATACTCAGACGTATACGTGTATATGAGGCCAGTCGTGGCGCAGCGGCACGAAGTATGACTGTAAAACCGACTGGTTGTAGGTTCGATTCCCACTCAAAGAGATGAAATATTTACTTAAATTTATATTTCCATTTCTTCGCTCTGGTGTCGAGGTTAAGCGCGGCGTTGAGTTCTGCNCTCTGCCTACCCTGATGTGTGCGGGATACAGCGTGAAGCTGATTAATATTTTATTATAGTATACGTGTATATAATAAAAATCCGCAATGTATTCTAAGTTTCACTACTACACTTTTACAAAGAATATTTATAGGATAAAGATGTATGGAATTAATGTCTTTTAAATGTCATGCAGGATAGCTGCCAGTTAATGTAATAATTAAATACCATTGACAAGAGCAACTGTTGAGTTTCTTGCCGGCTCTTCTCAGCAGAACTGCGTTCCGAACCGGTAGTAGCTCTTTTTATATGTACACTCGACGATTAAAAAGAGTTTACAGTAGTCTATTTCAATAAAGAATATTTTGAATTTGAATTTCAATCAATTTCAATTCAAGCGACGACATTCAAACATATTTTATTTATTAATTTTTGACTTAACGTTTATACATCACCAGCCATTATGAAGAAAATTTAGTTCCTTTAATAAAAAAGAATAAAATATTAGTTTCACTAACGAAAATCATTGAATTTTAATTTTATAAAAAAAATTCCCGGTTTTGTGCCAGGTCACCCCAGTAAACCTATAGTTAAAAAACCATATATAATATACAAATTGGAAATGGAACTTCATACTGAAATATTTGACACTTAACAGACGTAAGTTGACGCTTGTGCTATATAACGCATTGCAGTGACGGACGGCTGGCGGCGGCGGGCGCGAGTGCTGTCATCTGTCAGTTTCAATTATATATTGGTTCTTCAATCATCTCTACTGAGAGTCACGAAGTACCGCATACATTGTGTTTTAATTATCTAAATAACCGTGATATACAACTCTGTAAAATACGTATAAATTTTAACAAAGAATATAAGGATTATGTAAATACCTAAAATGCATATTACAAACAGGAACAACAAATATACAAAAAAAATGGTACGTTTTGTGTCTTAATTCAGTTTTATTCAGCAAGTATTAGATGTTTTTATAAGCTTTGAATTTACATGCTATTATTATATTATTAGTACATGCTATTTTAATCAGTTTAATTATTTTACGTTATTCAAATTTTATTGTCGACTGACTTATTACTATGTAACTTTTTTAATAAAATATTATTTATAAAATAATATGATTAAATATTTAAATAAACTTAAGAAATATTTCTTCGCTCTGGTGTTAAGGCAAAGCACGGCGCTGAGTTCCGCCAGTTCCGTTCTCCACTTTCCGCCTCCAGAATTCGGCGGAAAGTGGGGGACGGAGTGTTTTAACATCAGTTTCCCTCTTCCTGCCCTGCTGTGCAGGATACAGCGTGAAGCTGATTTTATTATATTTTTTTAAATTGGGAAACTACAAGAAGCTTACATCTGTACGTTATACGTAACTTCTTACATTTGTATCTTATATTTATTTATTTCTACTGCAAACGCCTTGTATCGTGTATGCAATGCATCTATTTGTACCTTTTATAATCCTACGTATACGCGCATACTTTAGGTCCAGACACTAGATTAGTAGGACTAAGATTAGGCGCAAGCTATAAACAGCCCATCGTGCAGGGTTTTCCTATATAAATAATAATACATGAGTGACGATGAACTAGGCGCAATTTACTGCAATAATAAAATTGGCAAAATAAATAACAATCTATAATTTTTGCAAATCGAATCAAAGTCGCGGGACATTACAAGAGCATCATCCGACCAGTTCTTTTATACGGCAGCGAATGCAGGCTAACACTATACGCATTTGGCATTCAATGCTATAGTAAAAAGCGGTTGTAGCTTAATATTGTTATCACGAAGCATAACATAATTTAAAATATCGTTGCCTGATGTCTTACCTAATATTTACGAATAATATGTCAAATAAATGAAGCACACATCTAACAAAATGTAAAATTGAAAAAGTAAGTACATGTAATTATTACAACTTTTGTACAAATTGTATCGAATAACTGAGTACTTAATGATGATCAGATGAAACCTATTGTGCTCTCGAAATCTAAAGACATTTTAACTAGAGGTCGCAATATCGGATCATTCAAACAAAACGGGTATTTTCGATTTCGACTTCTCAGGCGGTGACCTTCTTGGCGTTTTTAAGGGTAGACGTCTACGTCATCGAAAGGGAGATATGGTGGTGGAACGACAAAGTGCAAGAGGTGATTTATGAAAAAGCTGCATTAAAGGAATGGCAGTAATTCAACTCTCCTGAAGACAGACTTGAGTACATAGTAGTGAAACGTGCCAGTAAAAGAGCTGTTACCAGAGCCCGCAGTGAGAGTTTATCAACAATTTATGATAAACTTGAAACTATGGAGGGGTAGAAGCTCATATACAAACTGTCACGTCCCGGGATAAAGTGACGCAAGATATAGCAAAATATGTTTGTCTTAGAGATTCCCAGGACATGCTACAATCTTGCCTCTGTAAAGGAGAGATGGAGATTATGATGTCTAAGCCCGGATAAGCGCTGCCTGGGCGAAGTCGCGGGACATTACAAGAGCATCATCCGACCAGTTCTTTTATACGGCAGCGAATGCAGGCTAACACTATCTAGGCACACTCAGGAGCTTGTTTCGGAAATGAAGATGCTGAGATGGATGTACGACGTAACATGATCTGACTGCATACGCAAAATGGTAACACACTCATTCGAGGAAGTCTTGCGGTCCGTGACGTAGCAAAGAAGATGGTATAGCCACGATGCGCGTCGGCGAAGTAACTATGTCGGATGGAAGTGCCTTGTTATGTCTGTCCATGGAGTGAGACCTCCCGGACGCTTAAAGAAGCACTTGTTGAATTATGTGACACAGGACATAGAGCCAATGGACTAATCACCGAGGATGTTAAAGACAGTGGCAAATTGGAGTAGGTCGAGCAAGAAGGCAGACCTTGGCATTATACGGCGGAATTGATACGAAGGAAAAGGTTTCAAATAGGTGTTAAGGTTACAAACAACCGTATCATGTTGCAGTCTCAAATTTTTGAACAAACAATGTAAAATCTTGTAAGTTCTTTTAAAGTCGTTGTTCGCGGTCTCGTGCCTATGTATACAACTATTGTATATCCTTAAGAAGCTTGAATTAAATTGCATGCATGTGTTAATAAATGATTGAACTCTTATTTTAGTAAAAATAGGAAATATCGAAAATCCCGGATATTGTAACAATTAAAACCAATATTTTTGAGACCTATTTTTGGTCCATTATACCGGTATTTGGTTTTTGAACCCTGGGATCCCGGTTTGCGACCCTTAGTTTTAACACATCAATAACTTTTGTAGCCCTGAATACATAATTATACAATATTACGAAATCAAATCAAAATATTCTTTATTAAATTAGGCTATTACAAGCATTTCTGAATCACCAAGAACGTCAGTAGTGTTAGTGTCACAGAAGCTATCGTATGTGACGTGAACGTAAAGTGTAAACAACGTCTAAAATGGTGTTTTGTCGTATGGTGCCGATGGTACAACAGATGTACGGCGAGGAGGTAAAGGAGAACGTGTACTCGGACGGCGTGGTGTCGCTGTGGTGGCTGGTGGCGGCGCTGATGGCGTGTGGCGGCGCGTTGGCGGCCGCTCTGGCCGTGGACGCGCGCCTGCCCGAGCCTTTCGGCCGCCGCGCGCCCCCCGACCGCTTTAGCGCCGCGCTCGCGCACGACCACCTCGTCAACCTTACGTCCATAGGGCCCAGGGTGAGTGGCACAGCACTACTAGTATGCGACCTACCATCACCGGTGCTAGCTGTGTGTGGCGTGTGACAGGTGGCGGGTAGCTACGAGAACGAGGTGGTGGCGGTGCGCGTGCTGGTGGAGGCCGTCAAGAGCATCGCGGCGCAGGCCTCGCCGCACAACCGCATCGACTACGATGTGTTCACGGCCAGCGGGAACTTCTCAATTACCTTCTTGGATGGTCAGTAATCAGTACGTACAGATACTTAGTAAGACTCGATTTTCGCTGTCTATTAGCGTAATGTGTAAAGGAGATGATTATTTTAATGATTTCTTTTAACTTAACGTTAACGTTGTACAGTATCGGCGCTGTGGACAGAGCGAATCTCCTTGTTAGACTTAAGATTATTAAGAATAATTTTAGATTAAGAATTTTTGCGACTGCCTATTGAGTGGCGGAACTTAACGCCGTGCTTGAGATCATGTTATTAAAATGAATAAATGAAAATAATTAATGACTTTAGTGGATTCACAACCGTCACGTTTACAGTCTGCCGCTGTGTCGTTGCGCAACGACGGTTTCAATTATTACTACACACCTAATCTAAATAGTATGTACATAAATATTTTATATATTTTTATAAGGTATTATATTCTATACAAAAATATTTAAGATTCACACCAGTGAATAATGAAACATTAAAATTTAAGATAAAATAATACATATTTTCCTCGTTTCCTAGTTATATAGAAACAAATATTGAAACTGGTTTTAATAAGTGAACGCTTGAACTTGTGTTTGCTAGAGACCATCTACTCTTGAACTGAACTTACAAACAAGTGTAATTACAATAACACGCTGTTTGTCATTTGTCACTCAGTAAACGCCACAGCAAAAAATATTAAAAAGTCTAATTGGATAATATAATTTTGAATCGACGTCGATTTGATCGAGTTTGCCTCAAACCGACATTAGACAATTTTGATTTGTCTTTTTTTTAAAAAAAACTCTCATGTCATTTTATTTCCTGCTCTCGAAAGTGATGGAGAGCATTATCAATAGCCAGCTCTTGGTTTATCTGCAGGATCACCGATTGATTAATGACAGTCAATATGGCTTCCGCCATAATCGCTCAACCGGTGATCTTCTGGTTTACCTAACCCACCGCTGGGCTGCGGCTATTGAAAACAAGGAAGAGGGCCTCGCAGTTTGGACATGGCTAAGTGACATGGCGATCGAGTGTTGCATGGGGCGTTTCTTGCAAAACTTCCATCCTACAGGCTTCCTGAGAATTTATGCAAGTGGATCGCTAGCTTTCTCACTGGGCGCAGCATCAAGGTCGCTGTCGACGGTGTTTGCTCGGACAACATGCCCGTGAACGCTGGCGTCCCCCAAGGCTGTGTGCTGTCCCCTACGGTCTTTTTCGGGAAAACGTTGACAATTGCCGAAATGAACTTGTGTCTTCTGTTGAGGCATCCCTCGAAAGGAACTTGGTTTAATTCAACCCCCCTGAAGACATAAGTTTGCACGTTAACCACTAAAAAAAACCCGTATTGTCGTATGGTCCCGGCAAAACACCAATTGGCCCTATATAGGGTCCAGGTTCGGTCTCATGTGGAGTACTGATCCCATCTCTGGGCTGGTGTACCCCAGTATCAGCTTGAACCATTTGATCGCATACAACGTAGAGCCTTTCGAATTTGGCTATGCGTAGAGACGTCTTCTCGCTGTGCGTCCTCTACCGCATTTATCATGAAGTGTGTTCTGAAGAACTGTTTGACCTGTTACCTGCCGCTGTTTTTAACGAAAAGTACGTCATAAGCTTAAATATCATCCACACCACCTGGATACGTAGCACTCCATTACTGTGCGGTTGTGTAGGAACTTCCTTCCACGCGCTACGGAACTGGTGAATGGCCTACCCGCGGTAGCGTTCAGTTCAGGTCGATATGACATAGATACCTTCAAAAAGCGCGTCTATCTCCATCTTAAAGGCCGGCAAAGCACCTGTAGCTTCTCTGGTGTTGCACGGCATCGTGGGCGGGGGTGATAAAAATTAATTTATTTTACGATTTCAAGTGATGGGTAGACTTTAAAAGGATGGTTCTCAGACGGGTAGGTAATGGTTGTCCTATGTAAGACTTGAATCTTAATTAGGTATAGTTTTTGTGCGAACTGACATTTTGGCTTATAGACAAGAACATAGATAAAAATATTCGGGCCAAATTGGGAACCTCTCTCTTTTTTTAAGTTGGTTGAAAATGAGAACATCCGCCATTTTCGAAGTTGGTTGTAAAGAAATGCAACGATGAGGAATTTTACTTCTTACAATAATTTTTAACAATAATTTTCCTTGTAAATATTACAGTATAATATGATTATATTTTTTACCAAAAAAAAAAAACAAACTTGTTCAATTTCAACCGGATCCCATAATCAGAACGTAACCAAACATTCACCAAACTATCCTTGGAGTGTATTCTTTCCAATAAAAAAGAATCATCGGCATCGATTGGGATGATATTAAGTTATTCGTCCATTTGTCGCACACATACCTAATGCAAATTTAAGGCTTATGTGATTTTCTGATAGATATCATTGTACCACACGGGAAGCACTAGCTTTCAAATAAAAAAAAAACATCAAAATCGATTCACCCAGTCAAAAGTTCTGAGATAAGTGTTCTGAGGTGTTCAAACATAAAAAGAAAACAGTCGAATAGATAACCTTTTCTTTTCTTCCTCCTTTTCTTACAAAAATCAGTTAAAAATCACAACTCGTACACCAGTCAATGGTTGCAATATTTACTTTTAAAAAGACAAATTTAGTGGCGCTCATTTTTAAATTGGATGGTCTCTAATCAAAAATCCTCCAAATGATAATGTTTTCAGTTATATATAATACAATATACCTAATAGACATTATGAACTTAAGAAAAAAAATATTTGTTATATTTTTTACTGATGGTATTATTTTTGTTTGTGTTTGTAAGAATTATTCAGAATTAGTGCAGACCCTCTCTACCTTATAATGTCATCGATTTGTTTATATTAAATGACCCATTGAGAGATCACTGCGTTTTTTTCTCGTTTTGATATATACATACTATTTCATCTCATCATTCAAATATTTATTAATAAGTTATTTATAGAATATATTTATATATAGTAATATATAATATATAGTAGCGATCATATTTAGATTTTTTATTAATAGGATATTCTTTTACAAATCTTATAATGTAAGTAAATTTCTGTATAGCGATTGATCATTGTCTTACATATTTTTTGTTTTATTTTTTTATTTGGAGTTGTTTTACGCCACAAACCATAAAGTGGTTTGTGTGAATTGAAGTAAAGTTAATTAATCTCTCAATAAAATTGACTATATAGCTTGGAGGGCTAGATTTGTCTTCATCAATGTCAAATTGATGTTACGCTGTTTGAAGGACTGGAAGAGCCCCTTCAAAAGTAATTCCTGTATATGATGACAGTTGTGTCCGCAGGTATGAGCAACCTGTACCGCGACGTGCAGAGCGTGGTGGTGCGCGCGCGCGGCGCCGGCGCGGCGGCGGGCCCCGCGGGCGCGCGCCGCCGCGACGCGCTGCTGCTCAACTGCCACTTCGACACCGTGCCCGACAGTCCGGGTGAGTACAGCACCTCACTTGAACTAGCGGCTTTAATACCAAAATGTTGCCCCCCTTTTAAGTCTATTGTTTTTTAGGATTTAAACACAAATATAGATGCTAGTACTACCTGTAGATGCTGTCTGTCAAATTTCATAATTCTAGGTCAACCGGAAGTACCCATTTAATTTTGATTCTCTTTATAGTGTCGAAATACTCGTTTTTGCGATATAAGCGGCCATCTCTTTTTTTAAACAAATGTAGAAATACATTTTTTTCAGGAAATCGTGGAACCGTAGATCTGAGTATATGGTTTCAACTCGATATTTCCATCTCCAACTATCAAAAATTTTTACTTTTTTTTCATCTAGTACTCACATTTAATTAGACTTTTGATCAATATATTACGTATCTAATTAAAAAGTAATGCATTGGCCCCGTTTCTAGTGATAATTATATATTTTTCAGAATAACTAATTTGTATATAATAATAGAGGCCAGTCGTGGCGCAGCGGCACGAGGTGTGACTGCAAAACCGACTGGTTGTGGGTTGGATCCCCACTCGAGGAGATGAAATATTTACTTAAATTTATATTTCCATTTCTTCGCTCTGGTGTCGAGGTTAAGCGCGGCGTTGAGTTCTGCCACTCAACACGCAATACCTCCAGAATTCGGCAGAAAGTGGGGAACGGAGTGTCTTAACACAAGGTTCCCTCTGCCTACCCTGCTGTGTGCGGGATACAGCGTGAAGCTGATTTTTATTTTTTTTTAACTAATTTGTACTAGATTTATATACTAATTGCAATTAAAACCGTATTTCTCAATTAGGGTACCTAAGTGATAAATAAAAGTGAACATAAATCCTCATAAATAAAATGACGCGCCGTAGAACGCGCCGAGGTTGCCCGCGTCCAACCTCAAGGCTGCTGCGATTTTCACGATCACTTAAAATTTACTAATACACGCTTTTTATAATATAGCATTGTACTCGTATACGTTATTTAAGTTAACATTTTAGAACGTTGCACTTTGTACTTCTTTACAATATGTAATTTTACGTCGACAGTATATTATGTAATATATTTTAAATTAATAAAATTTATAGCCGTTGCTTATTTTCATTTCCTCAATCTGGTAACAAAACAAGACGGAGCGTTAAATTTCGCTTAAAAAAAAACCGGACAAGGCCGGGTCGAGTTCGCCCACTGAGTGTTCGGTAAAAGTCTTGAGGGAAGACTGGATCTTTTTTTGAAATTCAGGCTTAATTTAGCTAGAGCCCTTTCATTTCATACCTCACTTGAACTAGGTTTTAATACTAAATTTTGCCCCCTTTTAAGGCTATTATTTTTTAGGATGTACAATGTATTAGTTTTCATGTATATTTTCCCTGAACTAATCTACCTGTAGATGCTAGTTACCAAATTTCATAATCCTATGTCAACCGGAAGAACCTTATGAATTTTAATTAGATAGTGTCAAAATACGTGTTTTTTGCGATATAAACGTCCATATCTTTTTTTAAATAAATGTAGAAATATTTTCTCAAATCATGGGGCCGTAGATATTATATAAGTATGTGGTTTGAATTCCAACTCTAAGATAAAGGCTCTTGACAGACAGACAGACGTACAACAAAGTGATCTTATACGGATTCCTTTTTTCCTTAAAAAAGGTACGGAACCCCAATAATCAGCACTCAAAATTTCTATATTTTTGTATTATCTATATATATAAAAGGACATGTACCTGATTGACTGAGGTAAGACGCACGCACACCGCTGTGCGTAGAAACGTGAAATTTGAACATATGTTTATTTTCATAATCTGGACATCCACTAAGAAGGGATTTTGAAAAATGTTAACCCTAAAGTTATCAAATAGAACCCCTATTTGATCACTTTAGGGTTAACATTTTTCAAAATCCCTTCTTAGTGGATGTCCAGAAAGTTTGTATGGAAAAAAATTTAAGTCGGCACCGATATTTATAAAATTTGAAATTCAGACTCTTAAAAATATTTCGTCGAACACGTGTTTCATAGTATTTTAGAATACCCCCCCTAAGAGTGCAAATAAGGAGTTGAAAGTTTGTATGGAAAAATCTTTAAATCGCCACCGATTTATTTATAAAAAATTTAATTCAGACTGTTAAAAATATTTTATTGAACACGTGTTTCGTGGTTTTTTTAGAATTCACCCCTAAGTGTGCAAATAAACGGACGAAGCCGCGCGCACACTAGTATTCTATACATGTGTTCATGTTTCTCTTAGTCTTCATTTAAGCTTGGTTTAGGGTGGAAGTTGAATAAAGTTTACATTCTGAAATCCTAAATGATACACTTACCTCCGGTGGCCATCTAGGCCAGCTGGCCAGAACCCAGAAGACATCGTGAGAAGGAGGGAACGGACAAGGACATGCCCTCCCCTGCACCCTCTATTTCTACAAACTACGCCAATACTCTGAGCACCACGTTCGCCGCGCCGCGCTCCGAGCACCAGACTTAAGCCGAGTGGTGCAAGCCGCTTCACCACCGATGCCTACATCAACACCTGCACCTATACCTAAACCTCGCTATCCTCCGCTAGTAGTCGAGACCCTTCCTAACTGGGCGACTCACTTCCGGTCTCTTAAGGATAGCCTAGGCCATGCGCCCAACGCGCGCTCCTTCGGTAGGGGGGTGCGCTTCTCACCTGGCTAGGAAGATGAGTACCATATTCTACAACGGTACCTCTCCGAGCTGGAAAAATCAGAGAGGATCTCCTGGTTCTCTTACTCGCTGCCATCGGAGATGAGTAAGAAGGTAGCGATAAGAGGGCTACCAGTAACCACGACTCCGGAAGAAATTATGGAGGCGCTGACGGAGAAGGGATTCCAGCCTGAGTTCGTCCGCCCAATTAGAGCCAGGAAAGGCCGGCTAGGCTGTATACTTTTTGTTATCCTGGCCAACACGCCAAACCTCATCCCCGGAATATACGAGATGTCGGAGCCCATGTGTATGCCGATCATAAAAGTTGAAGCGTGGCGTAGTAAGAAGGGGCTTGCACAGTATCATCTCGGAACCTGGAAGAACTGGAAGAACGCAAACTGCGGTGGTCCCCATCCGGCGAACCACACCTGTTTAAGAGAGAGCTGTGGAACTACGTACCCACACTTTTCGAGGACGTTGAAAAGCATGGGTACGTAGTGGAAAGACCAGATGAACCAACCCACTACGCCCATACCTGCACCCACCACCCCAGTACTATAGATCTAGTGGTGCATTGAGGACTGGGTACCAAACCGGTGACACTCGAGGCGCTGCCTGACGGCTACGGTTCTGACCACTTACCAGTTTTGGTCACGATTCCGGAACGTCCCGCTTCGGCTACACGCCTACGCCGCTGAACGACCTTCCCAGTATTGACCGACTGGTGACGGATATCACGGTGACGATGCAGGAAGCGATAGTGGAAGCTACTGCACCCCTAACGTCCGAAGACTTCCACTGATCCCAAGGCGAATTGAGGCCCTTATTGCGAAAAAAAGGAAGACGCGCATCGAGTGGCAAAGGACACGAGAGCCGGCTACCAAAACCAAGTTGAATGGCATGGTCAAGCGTAAGCGTAATTCAAAGTCGCAAGTAAGTCTATCAACTATCGGTGTGATAATGATTTGACTCAAAACTTTATTGCAACAACATACAAAACGTTTTTACTTTTTAGAAAACGTATAAAAATTTGAATGTAGCGGTATTTAAACCCGGGCGTCTTGGAAACCGTCCAAGAGCGTCTTACCACTAAGCCATATATTCTCATCTAGCTACGTCGAAATTTTTATACGCTTGTTACAACTTATTTATGTTATTAACACCTTTGTAGGGAGATTTTTACAAATTTCCGCGAGAGAGAATGCTATTTATCAGATATTTTCATAATTTTTAAAGTGTTATTACTCACTTGAAAGAAAAATACTTTTTAGAAAACGTATAAAAGTTTGATGAATGAATGATAATGAACTTCGGTATTCTTAAATACGTCGTATTAAGAAGAAATAAAGAACTTTTTTCGACACTCGCACCCACTGTCCACGTAATTTGCACTGGGCTAGTAAAGCAGGTTGTGTCCGCGCAGGCGCGAGCGACGACGCGGCGGGCTGCGCCGTGGCGCTGGAGACGCTGCGCGCGCTCGTGGCGGCGCCGCGCCCGCTGCCGCGCCCGCTGCTGCTGCTGCTCAACGGCGCCGAGGAGAACATCATGCAGGCCTCGCACGCCTTCGTCACGCAGCACCCGTGAGGCCCCCGCTCTACGGCGACTTTCATTTACTATTATTTTTATTTCGTAACAAAATCTGCCTACCTCAATAACTCACTTTTTACATTTTTCTAATGCATTTTTTTAGAACAATTATTTAATTTTTTCAAAAAAATATCTACATTTTTCGTATGACTTATATAATAATTGAAAAGCACATGACATAGTTGTGGTGTGGTGCGGCAGGTGGGCCAAGACGGTGCGCGCGTTCATCAACATGGAGGCGTGCGGCGCGGGCGGGCGCGAGGTGGTGTTCCAGGCGGGCCCGCGCGCGCGCGCGCTGCTCGCCGCCTACGCCGCCGCCGCGCCGCACCCCTACGCCTCCTCGCTGGCGCAGGAGCTGTTCCAGAGCGGTCTCATCCCCGCCGACACCGACTTCCGCGTGTTCCGCGACTTTGGCGGCCTCTCCGGCCTCGACCTCGCCTGGAGCGCCGACGGCTACGTGTACCACACGCGCCTCGACGACGCCTCGCGCGTGCCGCCCGCCGTGCTGCAGCGCACCGGTGACAACGTGCTGGCCACGGCGCGCGCGCTGCTCGCCGCCGACGACGACCACGACGGTGACCCCGACGAGCAGCCCGTATACTTCGACGTGCTGGGCGCGTTCGTGGTGACGCTGGGCGCGCGGCGCGCGGCGCTCGCGGCGCTGGCGGTGCTAGCGGCGGTGGCGGTGGCGCTGCGGCGCTCGGCGGGTGAGGCTGCGCGCGGCCTGCACATGGCGCAGCGCGCGTGGGGCGAGGCGTGGTGCTGCGCGCGGCGCTGGGCGCGGCGCTGGCGGCGGCGGCGGGCGGCGCGGCGGCGCTCA
Organism: Heliconius hermathena; assembly: GCA_013403705.1. Lineage (NCBI taxonomy): Eukaryota > Metazoa > Arthropoda > Insecta > Lepidoptera > Nymphalidae > Heliconius > Heliconius hermathena. The sequence goes on along the minus strand of JAAIXJ010000532.1, from coordinate 138,518 downwards.
GCACCGCACTGGCGCTGCACGCGTGCGGCGCGCGCCTGTCCTTCTACGCGCGCCCGTGGTTGCTGCTGCCGCTCTACGCGTTGCCTGGTTCGGTTACCACACTTAATATTTCAGCCATCTACCTCGGCAGAATAGCTTCGTGTTTCCCTGAAATTTGTTCGTTGATCGATTTAATCTATTTTTTCCCCTGAATTTTTACGCTGAAATTCGAATCTTTACGGTTGATGGTTTAAACTTCCAGGTTTTGATGTGAAAATTCAATTCTAGACACTACGTGTGGCGTCGTGTCTGCCACAAAAAAGTTCCTCTCTTTATAAAATTCTAATGTGAGCTTTCCTATCTTATCTCGTATCCGCTTCACGCCGTTCCGTCCCATCCGTTGAGATGAACACATATTCTTCTAAAAGACTTCACTCTTCCAAAAGTCATTTGATTAGAGACACAATTCGTTAAGAGACCTTACGGTATCTGTGCCGTTGTCCCGCAGCGGTGGTGGGCGCGTGGGCGGACGCGCGCTACACGTGGCGCGCGTGGGCGGCGCGCGGCGGGCCCGCGGCGCTGGCGCGCGGCTGGTGGGCGTGGCGCGCCTGGCGCGACGCGCACGCGCTGTGCGCCGCGCTGCTGCTGGCCGCCGGCGCCGCGCTGCGCCTGCGCTCCGCCTTCCTGCCCGCGCTGTGGACGCTGCCGGCGCTGTCCGCCGCGCTGCCGCCGCGCGCCGCGCCCGCCGCCGCCGCCGCGCTGGCCGCGCTGCCCGCGCTGCAGACCGCCTACCTGGCGCTGGGCTCCGTGCACATGTTCGCGCCCATCATGGGCCGCGCCGGCACCGCGCCGCTGCCGCCCGACGCGCTCATGGCGCTGCTGGTCTCGCAGCTGGCGCTGGCGGCCAGCAGCTGGGCGCTACCGCTGGTGGTGGCGGCGCGCCGGCCCGCGCCGCTGCTGTGGGCGGGCGCGGCGCTGGCGGCGCTCACGGCCGCGCTCGTGCTGGCCACGCCGCTGGGCGAGCCCTACAGCGCAGAGCGGCCGCAGCGCGTCATGGTGTTCCACACGCGGCGCACGGTGCACCGATCGCGCGCGCTGGACGCGGCGCCGCATGTGCCAGCCGATGACGCCGACGTGGCGCACGAGAACTTCTACTGGATCCCGGAGCTGGACGTGAACACGCCGCACTCGCTGGACGCGCACGTGGCCGGCATGCGGGCGGCGCGCGCCACCTCGGCGGAGGACTGCGCGCGCTGGGCGTACTGCGGCGCGCCCTACTTCCTGCCCGTGCTGTCGCTGGTGTCGCGCGGGCACGCGCTGCCCGCGCCCGCGCCGCCCGCCGTGGCGCTGCGGGTGGACGCGCGCCTGCTGCCGGCGGGGGAGGGGGGCGCGCGCACGCTGGCGCTCCGCCTGTCGGCGACGGGCGCGGCGCACGCGGTGGTGGTGCTGGCGGCGGCGCCGGGCGCGCGCGTGGCGCACTGCGCGGGGCTGGGCGCGCCGCAGGAGGGCCCGGCGTGGGGCGCGCGCCGCACGTACTTCCTGGCGCTGCACGCGGCGCGGCCCGAGCGCGCACAGCCGTGGCTGCTGGAGTGCCGCGTGGAGCGCGCGGGGGGCGCGGCGCGGGGGGGCTGGGTGCAGGTGTCGGCGGCGGCGCACGGCATGGCGGGGGGCCGCGCGGCGCTGGCGGGGGCCCACGCGGCGCTGCTGGGGGGCCTGCCGGCGCACGCGGCGGGCACGGGCTGGGGCGTGGACCTGCACATCGTGGAGCTCTAGCAGGGCCGCCGGTGCTGGCGCCGGTGAATGAGTACTGACCGAGCGTAGTGAACATGTCTCCATACAATAACGAACAAGACACGATGGCATAGAGACGAATAGTATTCACTAAAACGACTTAGTGGTTACCCCGAGTGTGTATGAATACATTATGTTATGATGTTTGATGAAACCCAAAAATCTTTATCAAAATTAGCAAACACTAACATTATTTATAAATAGCATTACTACTAAGGGTAATTTAAAATCACAACTATTTCCTTGATTTAAACACGTCTCAACTGTGCCATTATGACGTGATCCAAATTTTTTATACGTAAAATATATTATTAAATATATAGAAATAGCACAAAAATTGCTAATAGTAGGCGAGACTCACTGGCCCATAGGGGGCGGAGGGGGTGATACAGACAAAATGTACATCCCTATATTCCGTTTCAATAAATATTGCTTCATAAGTGAAATTGTTAACAACAAATAATCATACGTAGAATTCTCTTAAAAAAACTATTTATTAAGCACAATTTATCACTCACATAAAAGCAATAAAGTGCCTGTAATAAAACTGTTATATAATGATTTTAAAAGATATTTATAAGTATAAAAATTCCATTTTTTTACATTTACATGATATAATGATTAGTATAATGTAATGCTTAATATTTAAGAACGAGTAGGTAGCCGTCGGCCTCCAGTCGCACTTCGTATAGTAACGAACAGTCAAATATAATTTATAATATTTGGTCTATAAATGTAATTATTTTTTTTTAGTGAGCAAATTGTACTACATTTTTTTGTTAAATGTTGTTGATTCCAATATTTCGTTATAACACAATGTGAGTTAGTGTTTTTGTTGTTATTGAAATAAAGTATATAAAAAAAGTACTGCGTTTTAATTAATGTAAAACAAAAAATACTTCTGTTGTATTTATTAACAATAACTTCAGATGTATTATTTTTATTTTTTTAAAGCTATTATTCCACACTTACGAAAGAAAAATGTTTTTAGTAAACATACAAAATTTCAATTATCCAGCTACGTCCAAAATATTTATATATCTTCTAAGTAATATTTTTCTTTCCAAAGTGTGGAATGACACTTTAAAAAATGTAAAAATAATAAAAAAATGGCATTCTCTAAATGATAATAATTCTAAGCACTTAACTTTGCGTAGTTAGTAGTACTCACTTGCGTTACACAAGTGAGTTGTGACAAGTATACGAGTAAATAATAATTTCGACAAATCAAACAACAAATCTCATGTCCTGCATCACGACATCCAACCAGCGCTTCTTTGGGCGTCCGAGAGGTCTCACTCCAGGGACTGACATAGCAAGGCACTTGCATCCGACATAGTTCTTAGGCCGGCGCGTAACGTGACCAAACCATCTCAGGCGACGCTCTTGGAGCTTATCCGCTACGTCACGGACTCCAAGACTACCTCGATGAATGTGTTGCGTATGCGGTCAGACCACGTTACGCCGCACATCCACCTCAGCATCTTCATTTCCGTGACGTGAAGCTCCTGAGCTGTCTCTTAT
>JAAIXJ010000532.1:119834-134850 GCA_013403705.1 Heliconius hermathena | reverse complement strand
AAGGGTTATTGGGGCAATAAGTCCGAGGTTAGGCGGTGGGTCGTGATGAAGATTGCATGGGTGCTGAGTATTCAGCAACTCCTGGAAGTAGCTTCTCCATCTCTCCTTCACAGAGGCATGACTACAGAGCAGCGTCCCCTGGGAATCTCTGACGCAAAGACATTTTGCGATATCTTGCGTCGCTTTATCCCGGAAACGTGCCAGCTTGTAAATGAACTTCTGCCCCTCCACAGTTTCAAGTTTATCATACTATGGTGACAAACTCTCACTGCGGGCTCTGGCTACAGCTCTAGCTTATTATTCTATCGTGGAATAATTAAGTCATAGGTTAAGTTACATTTAGTTTAGGTTTAAATTCATTATTTGTTTCTTCTTACATTGAGGACAATAGCTCAGAATTATTTTTTGTATTTTTAAAAAAAAATTAAATTAAATTAGCTTCACGCTGTATCCCGCACACAGCAGGGTAGGCAGAGGGAACCTAGTGTTAAGACACTCCGTTCCCCACTTTCTGCCGAATTCTGGAGGCATTGCGTGTTGAGTGGCAGAACTCAACGCCGCGCTTAACCTCGACACCAGAGCGAAGAAATGGAAATATAAATTTAAGTAAATATTTCATCTTCTCGAGTGGGGATCGAACCCACAACCAGTCGGTTTTGCAGTCACACCTCGTGTCGCTGCGCCACGACCGACCTCACCAGTGACCTTGTATGTGGCCTTGTATTTTTAAATTAATTAAATTTAATTTATACCAAAATCATATTTTTGTAATCCTTTTTCTGCAGCTCTCGTAAGTAATATATAAATATTAAATATTTGTTGTTTCATTTTCTTAAATGTACTGTATTTCAATGTTCCTTAACGTTAATTCCGTTGCTTGACATTTACCAGTAAATGACATTTGCAAGTTGACAGTTACAAAACGACATTTATTTTAAGTTTTACTATTGTATTAGTTGTAGTTTTCGCATTTTAACACTGCCCCTAGCCGCCTCACCAATAATGACCACGGCTTTATAAGATACACGACAGTGGTCAATATTTTATAAGACACGGATAAACTTGAAGACGTCAATGTTTTTAGTCTTAACTTTTCTTTACAAATATGTAAGCTTATTTAAAAAATTATGTTAGAAGCTCGGCTATCTGATGTACAGTGAGGTTATGTTTATTTTGTTTTAGGTCTTCCAGTCCAAACTCTAAACTGCTTCAACGTACTATCGAACTGAACTACACAAATAAAAAACGTTCAAGTTCTCTAAAATGGATTGTTGTAAACACTGTACTTTTGTTGGTTTTTGTTTATGATTTGTAAGTATCCATGTTGTGTATTATAAACTATATATCCATGTTGTGTATTATAAAGTATAACTATAAACTATACCACATTTATTAACTTGCAAGTAAAAAGTTATTATAAATACAACTTATAGTGCCTTTGTTGGCTTCTAATCATAGTGCCTCCAACTAGTAGAGGATGTCAACCAATTGTTTGTCCAAAAAACAAACAACACATCACATCTGTAGAGAGGAATATGCCAGATTTGACTTTATAGCAATTGTGCACACAGTGGGACATCTTAATGTCTCTTTTTTGTATGGTCCTTGTTTTTATAGTTGCAATAGTATAAGGGACCTTATCTTATTTCTTTGTTGTTGAAGCAACTCTGCATGAGACATAACATTTATATTTATCCATCTGCTCTACTCTTTAATCTGCCCCTTTTGGTGACATTAATTTTTAGATCCACCACACTGCTCTTTAAAAGAGCTAAAGAGTGAGCAAGCTATTTGACTGTACTATAAATTATATGAATTGTGTGTATATAATTTATAAAATATTTAATTATTTTTAAAACAACATTATGTTTAAGGTCTTGCAAGTGTCCAGGATATACCTCAATATTACATTATGTAGAACTGATATCTGCTGCAATAATGGCGGCTAACTTGGTGCATTATGCATTTTCACTGATACCCAGCAGAGCTCCGAAACTGCCTCTGTCTCCCAATCAACAGAAGTTACTTGGACTATTAAATAAAGATATTGGTAAGAAGATATATGGTTAATTTACTATAGCTAAATATTTTAATAGTATACACTGATAAAATCTAACTTTACATTATTCAGTATATACACCTAACAAATTAAAACAAACAAATTAAAATATTTTTCATTTCATAGAAACATATCTTTTCTATCTTCTTTTATTTAAGTTACCTCTTTTCTTTTTAAATATAGTGTATAAGATAAATTTTATTATAAATGACAAATAATTGATTTCATTAATAATCCACAAATGTCAATCAATATCATTTCAGACTCCTCGTTTGTACTGACCAAGAGCAACAGCTCCCACACGCAGGTGAGTGACAGTGAGGGTGAGAGCTGGGTGGTGTCAGATGCGGAGCTGTCACTGTCCCCGCGCTCGTGGCGTTCTGCCCCGTCATCGCCGCCGTCACCGCCTTCTCCACACTCACCGCACTCATCGCCCTCGCCGCCTTCGCCTGCCTCACCGATACACTCCCTGCTGGACACATCACACGATCACTTCATTGCCGATCAGAGTTCGTTGTCTGAATATCTCAAGTAAGGACATTTGAATGTTAATCTGGTTTAATCTATAATTTTTTAACAAATACACTCCTCTTCATACATAATTTGTTGAATTTCATAATAATTATTAGACCTTTACATATGAAATTGGTGTTTTGTCATACTGGCTACTTTAATCACAAATTATTTATGAGTATGAGTTCCATCATGGCACCAGTGCTGCGGTAAACGGCTAATGATGTGTATGGCGGTGGTGTCATAAAAGAAAACACAGTGCATTTTTGTCATTGCAAAGCAAACCCCGTAGACAGCCAGAGACCAAAGTTAATAATGAAGAATTGAAGGCTATTGTGGCAGCAGATCCATGAAAAACCACGTCTGAGTAAGCTGCAGGCTGCGATGTTAATGATAAATATTTTAATGCAATTGAAGCAAATTGGGAAGATTAAAAGGCTTGAAAGGTAGCTCAGAAATTGAGTGAAGCAAACTGGCAAATGCGCGTCAACGGTTACATTACTTAACCGGCACAATAATGAAGATCTTTTAAATTGAATCATTTCCTGTGATGAAAAGTGGATTCTCTACGATCATCGCAATGGCTGGACCATGGCAAGCCAGCCACATCCTGCCCCAAGCAAAAATTTACCCAAAAATTGTCACTTGAAAGTGTTTGATGGACTAGTGGCGGTGTCCTTCATTAAAGTAATCTCAAATCTAGTCAGATGATTACGTTGCTTGCTTAATTAATTTCTATTTATTTATTAAAGTAATACCTAATAACTTGCTAAACGCGACCACTGGAAATTTGTTAATTTAAAATAACTTTAAGTAGTTATATATTAGTATTTAAGCTCAATATAAGTAAACATTGTTCTTTTTGAGTAAATAAAGTTTCTATAACCTTAAGCTTGCTGCTAAACAACCGAGGCTGGTCAGTCGCTCTACGCCACTGCTGATGGTAGTAGTGCATAGATAACAATGGTTCATACTTTGTTTAAAGTAATATATTTTATTAAAAAATATTTGACTCTTTGTTCCTAATATAATTGCGTATATTTTGGATTATACATTTTTGGAAACCCGAATGAACCCTAGAATTTCATATGTAAGGACCTAACACATTCTTGTACGACAGTCACGTGTCAAAGTAACGTAGTAAGTGAGTAAGTGCAAATTGTAATTTCTAATCAAGATTTAAATAAAAATACATTTTATTTGAATTATAATTAGGGTTTTTATCTATGAAGAAGTAACCAAAATGAAAGTAACATTTTTATATTTACTTTGTAATCAATTCTAAGCACTCTACATTTGTAATAATTTATACATAAATACAAATACAGGCGCTGGTCGGAGCGCGCGCAGACGGCGCCGGCGCCGGGCCCCCCGCCGCCCGCCTACCTCCTCGCCGCCGTCGACGCGGGTGCGTCAAGCATTCCTCTTTGTGACCTGAGGTCCCCGTACATCAATCTGCAGGTATCTGATTTTTTAATGAAACACAATTTTTAAGAATGATACATGATTGTAGAATAGATTACACCAGGGTTGCCTAGACGACCCGTGCCGCAATCACCTTTAATTAAAAATAATCAAATTAAAACAGCTTCACGCTGTATCCCGCTTACAGAAGGGTAGGCAGAGGGACCCTAGTGTTAAGACACTCCACTTTCCGCCGAATTCTAAAGGTATTGCGTTTTGTGTGGAACTCAATGACGCGTTTTGCCTCGAAACCAGAGCGGAGAAATGGGAATAAAAATGTAAGTAAATGTTTTATCTCCTCGAGTGAGGATCGGACCCACAACCAGTTAAGTTTACAGTCACACTGTCCTTGCGTCACGACCAGCCTTACCTTTAATTAAATTCATGGTAATACGTTTCTGTTGAATAATTGCACTAATATGTTTTTATGAGAGTCCCAGGAATTGGAAAAAGAAAGAAAATCAATAGTTTATTTGTTTTAAAATGATAATTTAAATTAATATTATTATAGTATTTAGGAAAGAGATTCAGCAAAGACTCAATATCATGAATTCATTATTTCACTTGTACTTAATATAATTAAAATCATCATTGTCCTTCATCACTGTTCATCTGTTAGATGAACAGTTAGAATAAACATTAATTTTAAGATGAACCTTCTATTACATGATATTTTTCTTTAAAAGATAAGGCAGACTGCGCATTTCATCATCTATTCTCATAGTTAACCAGAACCGGAATAAAATATTTCAAATGATGGCAACCTCTGCTTGCAGCAGTTATTTTCCAAGTAACCATGTATTAAGGTGTCAAGAAAAAAATAAGTTTTAATTTGATCTATAATTCAATAAAAATACACATCAGTGCAAATTATCAAACTTAAGTGCCCTGTTTACACCAGGCAACCATGGGGTTGCGGCAGACTGTGAGGTGGCAACCATTGTTTTCCAATTTCTTATGCGATTTTCTTTCTAATGGTGTTGGATGGATTCACAAAAAAAACATATGAGTGCAATTTTTCAACAGAAACCCATTACCCTAAATTTAATTAAAGGTGATTGTGCCACGATTCTTCAAGGCAACCCTAGTGTAATCTATTCTACTATCATATATCATTCTTAAATATAAGTTTCATTAGAAAAACAGATCCCTGCAGATTTTCGCACTGGGAACTCGACCTATTGTGTGAAGCAGATAAAATTACAATTAATTGGCATGTGAATGTACTTATAATATACAATTAGGTTCGATTCCTATGGGGCCGTTCAAGTATTATGTAAGCACTGTAGGGGGGCGGGGGGGTTTTGATTTTGCTTATTTTTGACAGTTCAATGAAATATTTTTAAGAGGATTGCTTATTTTTGATGAAATAGGGGAGGGGAGGGGGGGGGGGTCAATAATTGCAAAAAAAGTGCTTACGTAATATTTACACGGCCCCTATTCGAGCAAATGAAATATTATATATTTTCATTCCTTCGCTCTAATTTCAAAGTAAAAATGCAGCGTTGAGTGCCGCCACTAAATACGCAAAGCCTGCAAAATTTGGCGGAAAGTGTAGTAGTGTAGTAAAATTTCAAGGATGGTGTTTTTATTGTCGATTACAATTGACACAAAAAAACGCTTTTAGCGTCTTTATCGGTAAACAATTTATTTGTTAACATTATATAAGAGTTGTCATTTTATGATGTTCTCTACAATTAAATGAAATCGTTAATTCTATATGACCACGACGTAAACAGTAGCAGGAAGCAGCAAGCTAGAGGAGAGCTCGGAAGCGGGCGCCGGCCGCGTGTGGCGCCGCCTGCACCTCGACCCGCAGCAGCTCACGCAGTGGAACCTCAACCTGCGCCTGGTGAGTACCCGTCCCGCGCTGCCGTGCGCGCCGCCCCGCCCGCTACATGAGTGTTGTGTGTGCAGTGGATCCACGTGACCGTGCTGGAGCGGCTGGAGCGCGAGGTGCGGCTGGCGGACGAGGCGCTGGCGCGGCTGGCGCTGTGCGAGGCGGGCGCGCTGCGCGCCGGCCGCGTGCCCCCGGCGCGCCTGCGCGCGCTGCCCCCCGCCTGCCCCGCCGCCGCGCTGGCGCCCTACCTGGAGCCCTTCGCCGACCAGCGCTACCTGCTGCGCCGCCTGGCCGCGCTGGCCGCCGCGCCCTGCCTCAGCGCCTACCGCTGGGACGGCGGCGCGGCCGACTGGGCGCCGCCGCGCCCCGCCGACGCCGAGATCCTGCAGCACCTCGTGGCCACGTACCTGGCGGCGCAGGCGCCCGGCGAGCGCGGCCTGCGCGTGGTGCGCGTGGGCGCGCAGCCGCCGCACTACGCGCTGGCGCGCGGCGACGAGGTGCTGGACGTGGGGCGCGGCCGCAACAACCTGCTGCACACGCTGCTGCTGCTGCTGGCGGCGGCGGCGCGCCGGGACCCGCCCGCGCTCGCGCGCACGCACCTCGGGCCCGCCGGCCTCAACATGCTGTGGATCATCGGCCGGTGACCGTCATATGAACTCACCTTTTAGTTACATGTTCTGGTTAAAAGATAGAATTTAATTTTAAATATTTAAATAAAAATTCAATAAATGTCCTATAACGACTAGTTTCATTTTTATCATAATTTGTGAATTGTTTCTTACTTTAGGCTATTTTTGAATCATCTGAAAGTAGTAACATATCACCAAAGCACACCAGTTTTGAATACAATTCTATGAAGAGGAACTGACAGTAATTTAAAAGTTGCTCTTTTAAGAGAAATGAGTTTTTCTGCAAGTATTTCTAGGTACAAATTCCACTGAAGTTAGGAATGAAACAGAATAAAAACAGTTCCGTGACTTTTTATTTTTAATACATCAATGAAAAATGCCTATCACACTAGACAACTTCGCCTTTATTAGGCCGACATTTCATTTTTTATTTTTATTTTTCATTATAATGGGAGGACCATTATAATGAAAAATAAAAATATCTAATAATGATATCGGCGTATCTAAAAAAACGAAATCACTATACAGTAAGTAGACTTCTAAAAGAAATTAAAGCACACCAATGTCCTCTCAATTTGAGTGTTTTGAGCTGAATAAAGAATGGTCATGGTTCATATTCCTCCCCAGGTCTAAGAACCAACAACAACATTTTTAATAAAAAAAATTGAATAGAAGATCTGGAGACTCGACTAATGTTCAGTAATCTGAAGATGTGTAATGTGTGATACAAGCCAACAAAAAAAATATAAAATTCATAGACAATTTCTATTAAAATGAGTACTTTGGCCGTGTATCAAAATGGCAGTAATAAGGATTGATAAATATTTTGCTAGAATAAAAATCAGTTATCTGGAGTGTGTCATACGGGCTACTTTTAAAAAAGTTCATAATGAGCAGGTTTCATATGTTCATATAGGAAATAGTAACAGTTTGTGCTCAATTGCTCAATTTAATTAGTGGGCAATAATGGCACATGGCAATTTGAAATAAAAGATTAAATATTCTCTTAAACATACAGGGTCACAATAGCATTACTGAAAACGCGACAGCTTGTGGGTTCGATTTCCATTACAGGAAATTAAATATTTAATACTTTAATTTCCTCGCTCTGGTGCCGAGGAAAAGCGCGGCGTTGAATTCCGCCACTCAACATGGAATACCTTCGGAATTCCTTCCCTCCTCTGTCTTCCCTGCTTTGGGTAGGATGAACGATTAGATAAAATTAAACATATAGAGAAGTAAAATTAAATTTAATGTTACTATGAAGTAATTTATTACAATAATTTTTAAACTAATTGGGCAGAACATTAAATCACATACATATAAAATTGTCTTTTCATTAATGCAGTATTAATAAGCGGTCACTTGTACACTGTTCACTTAGTCCGGACAGAGGCGTCACAGTCGCCGCCGTCGAGCAGCTCGTCGGCGTCGCGCAGGTGCTGCAGCAGCGCGGCGTGCAGCGCGTCCAGGAAGGCGGGCAGCGCGGGCGGCGCGCGCGGCGCGTGCAGCGCGCGCGCCAGGAAGGGCAGGCGGCGCAGCGCGCGGCCCGACAGGCGCGCCGCCGCCGCCGCGCCCGCCACCGCGCGCAGGCGCAGCGACGCTCGCGAGCCCTCCGTGTCCGCGAAGCGCGCCGCCTCCAGCACGCGCAGCGCGAACAGACGCTCGCGTGGAGCCACGGCCCCGCGCGCCATCAGCTCGGCGCAGCAGCCGCGCAGGATCTCGTAGGCGGCGCGCGCCGTGGGCGGGCCCACGCGCCTCTTGATGTCTGCGCGGTCCACGAAGGCCACGTCGATGGCGCCCGTCACGTTGGAGGTGGTCAGCACGAGCGCGTTGGGGTGCCGCTTGAGGCGGTCCAGCTGTGTGAGAATGGCGTTGACTGCGCGGATGGAGTCCGAGGGCTCCAGGCCGGCCAGGGCGGCGCGCCTCGCGTGCGCCAGCGACTCCACCTCGTCCACGAGCACGCAAGCCAGCAGACGCGGATCCTCCACGATCTCGCGTATGCGATCAAACAGCTTGGCCACTAACTTTCCGCTCTCCGAGAACCACTTGGAGAACAAACCGTGCGCGTTGATCTCGAGCAGACGGGCGCGCGGAAACCTGTCCCCCAGTCGGATGGCCAGCTTCTGCGCGAGAGCTCGGCACAGGCTCGTCTTGCCGGTGCCGGGTGGCCCGTGGAGCAGCACCACGCGGTTCCAGCCGATCACGTTTGGGTCTACGCCGCGGTCGGCGAAGTCGAAAGCGGTCTCCACGAATCGAAGCGTGTCCTCTTTCAGTTTCGTATCATACACTAAGTTCTCCCATAGGCCGTGGAACTCCTCGCTAGGTAGCGCCCACACGTCCGCCGAGGCGAGCTCCTCGCCCGACGCGGTGTCCGTCATGCTGTCGGTCTCGGCGCCGAAGTTGTCCAGAGTGTACACATGGTAGACGAGATCGCACTCAGTTATATTCACCTCGGACTCGTGCTCGACGTCACAGAACGTGATGCACTGCACGTGCTCCTTTAGTTCCACATTTTCTTCCAGTTCATTACTCGTGATTGTCGCGCCCGGGGTTATTGACGTAAAATTAGCAAGGTAGCCGTGAACTATATCTTTGATAAAAGCTTTACTTTCACGACTTTGTCGTTTTTGAACAACTTCTACATGTAGAGGTAGATTCATATTTTCTCCTTAAGAAAATTATTATTCTGTAATATTATTCAAACACACCACTTATTACAAATAAACAAATTATTTAAGTTCAAATATTTAAAATATGTACGACGGTTACATATTTCTTTGACTGAATGACAAATGTGTCAAATGGCATAACAATGTTTTTCACAAATTGACAGATAATGTTAAGCTAAGTTAAATAAAAAATGTGGCAAACGTTACGGTAACTTAACAATATAGTCTTATAGTGCCACAAAGGTATTTGTGTAAAAATATTTTTCTTAAAATATTATAAATACAAAATATTGATCTGAACGTTTACGTGACACTACGCTGGTGTCTGGGGTGTCTGGCGAGTGATCCCCATTCCTAAACTGTCTCCGTGTTTGACATTTGCTCGGAGCTTCAACGCTCTCTGTACCAGTGTTATCGATTCATGAATTTAGATTTCAATAGAAGAATATCGCTGGATTTGATATTTTTAGATAAAATGTTATTACTATAAGAGTTTTGAAGTAGCGATTTCAGCAATTGCTAGTCGCTGTGAGGTGTGGGGTGTCGTTAAAGATGATTGTGTAATTTCCTATTACTATAATGTTGTGATCGAAACTAAAAAGTCGAGGAACGATGGCGGCAGACACGGCAGTGTCTGCGAGCCCTGAGGAGACTCTGGAGTCTTTGTTGCGTGAAGCAGAGGCTCTCAAGCAGAAGTTGGAGGAGGAGCGTCAGAAATTAAATGATGTTACATGTAAATATTATCTAATAGTATATCACAAATCTGACAGTTCTGTTTATTATAATGTTTTAGTTTAACTTGAAGTATTTTCACAATATTAAGTGTTATATTTATTATTCTTATACTTCATGCTCATTAAATAGAACTTTACTGAAGATACATAATATTATTCATATTGGTTAATCACATTATTTACTTTTAAAATACTTATAATTTATTGCAATTGTTCAGTGTCATGTGTTGCTGAAAGATTAGAGGCTATCAGCTTTCCTACTCTAAAACTGCGTCGAGTGCTCAAGGGCCATCAAGCCAAAGTCCTGTGTTCAGACTGGTCTCCAGATAAGCGTCATATTGTTTCTTCCTCCCAGGTCAGTTTTATTATATAGAATAAAATCCTGATTATCTAGATCAGTAATTCTGTGCCGCGGCACTTTTGTGTGCCGCCAAGTTTCAAAAAAATTTGCAAATATATAATAATGTTAATCAAGAAACATCAAGCTCAAATTTCCCATTAAAAATATTTTTATTATTAGCTTGTAATTAATCCCTTAATAAATGTTTAGTTATTATTGTAGTATATATTAGTGTATTTCGTATATTTAAATTTTTTGTCATAAACTATTTATGCAGTGTGTTGTAGTAAGTAAATATTTTTTATCTTTTTCTTTGTGTGCTGCCAAATTTTGAAATTGTTAAATATGTGCCGCAACAAAAAAAAGGTTGAGAATCACTGATCTAGATCATATAAAAAAGAGAATAAATACTATTCTTACAATACCTATAAGAATTTAAGCATAGCAGGATTTAAGCAACTCTTTAGTTTCTACTGATGAACATAACAAACAGTTTCACAGACAAATGAGGGTGGGATTTAGATAATTGGAATTGTACTGCAGTTGCTTTAATGCATAATAAATTGTACTGAATGCTCCTATGCAAAATTGTACTCCAATGCATTTTTTTTTCTTTTTTGCTTAGCTTTATGCTGTATCTCACTTGTAGCAGGATAGGTAGAGGAACCATAGAATTAATTCAATCTGTTCCACTGAATTCTGGAGGCATTGTGTATTTAGTGGTGTAACTCAATGCAGCACTTTGCTCAGTTTTTAGAGTGAGGAAATGAAAATATTAATAGCTTCACGCTATATTCTGCATACAGCAAGATAGGCAGGGGAAACCTAGTATTAAGATAAATTGTATTCTAATTTTTCGCGGCATTGCCTGTTGAGTGGCGGAACTCAACACCGGGCCTCTGCCTTGGTGCCAGAACAAAGAAATGAAAATATTAAATAAATAATTATTTAATCCCTTGAGTGAGAATCAAACCCACATACTGTCGTATTGGTTGTGTTCTTGTGCCTCTGTGTTACAATGGCCTCAAATCAATGCTAAAATTTATTTATATAAATTTTATAGCAATAAGTTAATAGAATTTCCTAAAGAATTTGGCAGAAAGTGGAAAACAGAAGTATTTTAATGGAAACATAGTGTCTTAATACTAGGTTCCCAGGTTCCCTCTGCTTAACCTTCTATATGAAGAAAACAGGACAGTGTGAAATAAAAACTGTTTTGGTTGTAAAGTGCAAAATCCTGCTTTTTCTTATTCCTGACCTCTTTCTATAATTAATAAACATTTATTTGCAGGATGGTAAGCTGATAATATGGGATGCATTTACTGCCACCAAGGAGCTCACAATTTCCATGCCCAGCACCTGGGTGATGGCGTGCGCGTACGCGCCCTCTGGGAACATGGTGGCCGCCGGGGGCCTGGACAATAAGGTGACCGTGTTCCCGCTCGGCAGCGGCGAGGAGGAGCCCGCCGCGCGCAAGCGCACGGTGGCGACGCACACGTCCTACATGTCGGCGTGCCTGTTCCCCAACACGGAGCGCCAGCTGCTGACGGGCAGCGGCGACGGCTCGTGCGCGCTGTGGGACGTGGAGAGCGGCGCATTGCTGCAGAGCTTCCACGCCCACGCGGCCGACGTGTCCGCGCTGGATCTGGCGCCCTCCGACACAGGCGACACCTTCGTGTCCGGGGGCTGCGACCGCGCCGTGCTGGTGTGGGACATGCGCTCGGGGCACGCCGTGCAGGCCTTCGACGCGCACGGCTCGGACGTGAGCAGCGTGCGCTTCCACCCGTCGGGCGACTCGCTGGCGTCGGGCTGCGACGACGCGCTCGTGCGCCTCTTCGACCTGCGCGCGGACCGCGAGGTGGCGCGCTACGGCAAGGAGTCGCTGCTGTTCGGCGTCAACTCGGTGGAGTGGTCGCTGAGCGGGCGCCTGGTGTTCGCGGGCTACAGCGACTACACAGCGTGCGCGTGGGACGCGCTGCGAGCCACGCGCGTGTGCGTGCTGTGCGGGCACGAGCACCGCGTGGCGCGTGTGCAGCTCGCGCCCGACGGCACCGCGCTCGCCACCGCCTCCTGGGACACCACACTGCGCATATGGGCGTAACCACCCCCCACCATCGCCAATAAACTAGCCCTCTACCACGTCTTTCATTTTACAATAGAATACAGTTCCTTGACAATGTGACACTTGCTTAAAATACAAATCCAAGCATACCCAGAGTGATAGACCAAAGATGTTTCAGAAGTAGATGTTAAATACCATTTCACCAAACTTCCTATATGTTTCGCAATATGCATTGGTCCAGTTAATATTTGGCAATAAAAAAATGTATTTAAAAAAACATATTCTCAGCAAAATTGAGAAAAACAGGCTAGTTATTGAATCTATAGTTTATACTCGTTATTCTTTTTCTTTAACTAGTACGCTTTTTTGTTTATATTTTGTACAACTGCTGTAAATCGTTGCTTTATAAATATCATAATATATTACTTAATAAATTAGTTTTATTTTCTTTATACTGATAAAATATGCCTATATGACATATGAGCTTGTTAAAATTTTTAAGTACTTACAACTGTTTCAGCTGCGGATGAATAGTATGTTTTAATTAATGGACAATAAATATGGCAACATTTGAAGCTATTAAGTTTGACGATCAATAACTGATATACGAAATTTTATGTATAATCTGTGCTGTAATATCATTTGACATCTGACAGCACAGCTGTCTAAGGACATCCATCATTCGTTTTTCATTGGCTCAAAGTAGTTGTTGCTGCGCCATTTTGCGCACCATTGTACATCGGCGCCTGGTGCCTGGTGGTGTCTGATGGTCTCCAGTCGCACCCTGTAATCAGTTGTAGTCCTAATTGAATTCTCAGATAATTAAATTTCACTTCCTCGTTATATTCTGGCCGGAGACGTCCCCGTCATGAAGCGACGAACTGCTTTGTGTTTGCCACTGGCACTTCTATTTTTAGCGAGTGTAAATCCATCGGAGGGACAAAGTAAGTAGATATTTTATTTAATTATATCTTTCGTTGAACCTGGTTGATGAGAATGTTTTCTGTTCATTTGAGATGGTGGAAATGTTCCTGCATGCGTCTGTATTTAATAGGTCAATGCGACAATGTTCTAGTTGAGGGTTGTGGGTGATGTCATGGTAGTGTCGCTTCTCTCATAATAATAAGTCGCACCCGAGGCCACGCATTAGAATATCATTTTTCCCTATTAGAATGATGAAAACTAATCATTGTTGTTACTATCCAGTTTGTAATTAGTTAAAATGGGGTTACAAATGTTAATTTTATATTTTGTACTCCAAGAATTTTATATTATCGGTTATTTATAAATCTAGTTTATTTAAATTTAAGTTATTTGCATATTCTACTTATAGTTAACATTATTATGAAAATGGTTCAGGCATGTTATAATATCAACAATTCTTGAATATAAGTAAAATAAAAACTTTTTAAATAAGCAACATTTTTATTTTCATATTTTTGATTATGAAAGATATAGATATTGTTACATGTGTAGGTAAGACATTGTCATTTATTGAAAGTAACCTTGTCTTAATTTAATTCTAGAAAGTTTCATTTTCAAAATACAAAGAATTTTTATTTTAACCATGTCATGAAGAATAGTGGACATAATTTCTTTAATTTTATTTTGTATAGATTAAATCATACAAGCATTCATTTTAGTCTTTAGATAGTTTAATTATTATGTAACTATTGATATCCATTTTAATATTAATATCAACTGATAGGTGATATGTATTTATTTACCTTAAAGAGAGTAAGGGTCTACCTTCCTTTTGGGCCACTTTAATTTTTTTATTCATTTAAAAAAAAATTATCCCATCATCTCTATTATCTTTGAGCAATACTTTCAAAAATAATTTTCAGATGTTTACAGTATTTATGACAATATATTTAGTTGTGAGTCTTTAAAACCGTCACCGAGGTCGGAGACAGCCATCATGCTGGTATAGAGACAGTCGTATCTTGTATATCATTCTACAAATACACAACCGGCTTTGTTTGTTAGTGTAGCGATTACTTTATGCTGCGTGAGACGTACATGATTACACTCCAGGGTTTTTACTACATTGTTTTCCTAAGATAACAATAAAATAAAATACACAAAAGATTTTGCCTAGAAAATTACATTAATTACAAATTCTTCTTTTAATGCATCTATTTAGTTTACGGATTGCTGATACAAATATTTAAGTAATCATATTTATCTTGTTTAATGACCCTAATATAAACTTATTTTATGTACACAAGTAATGTATATCTGTATTATTATGACCACAGTTTGAGAGAAATTAAACAATAGAATTTCTATTCACATTGAGCGCTAATGTTTTGTCTTTAATTAATGTTAATGGAAATAGGACAAGGCATTATTTAATGTCCTTAAGCTGTTATGAATCAATTATCCATTGTGAGTAGTCGCCCAATGAGAGGACAGTTTCCATTACTTAACGATAGAGTACTACCGTTCACGACTCGCATTCGGAACCGTCAATGGAATCTGCCCTTTAAAGTGCCCCCCGAGCACGCGGGAGACGCGGCGGCGGAGGCGGAGGCGGAGGCCGAGGACAGCCGCGTGGCCGTGGCGGCCGGCGCGCCGCTCACGGTGGAGTGCCGCCTGCGGCCCGAGCAGCGCGCCGAGTGGCGCCGCGACGGGCAGGCGCCGCCGCCCGACATGCGCGCCGCGCCCGAGGCGCCCGCGCCCGACGCGCGCCTGGCCGCC
>JAAIXJ010000532.1:91002-118120 GCA_013403705.1 Heliconius hermathena | reverse complement strand
GAATTCTGGAGGCATTGCGTGTTGAGTGGCAGAACTCAACGCCGCGCTTAACCTCGACACCAGAGCGAAGAAATGGAAATATAAATTTAAGTAAATATTTCATCTCCTCGAGTGGGGATCGAACCCACAACCAGTCAGTTTTACAGTCACACCTCGTGCCGCTGCGCCACGACTGGCCTCAAATAAATTAGAAGAAAATGAAAATTTTCCTTCTCTTTGCTGTTACTATGAAGACCGTTCATCGCGACGTGATATTAATATTTAAAATTCAATATATCTATTTCAATTTTCTTTGGATGGGACTCTCTGTCTGCCATATTTTATCTGTTATTTTCCAAAGCATTCCATAAAAGTGCAGTGAAACCTCGCGTCTGCCGAATAGTTGTAATATCCGGCTATTCGGTCAGGAAGCTTGCCTTCGCCGTTCACTCTGTATTCTGTGTATGGCCAAATATACTATTCGTTTGAAGTTTATATTATATTTCATGAATATATTAGCGGACTCGCGCGGCTTCGCCCGCTTGAACTTTGTGAATATTAATTGAACACCCGAGTAATTGAAATAAACAAAATAAATAAAGTAACTAAAAGAAATTATTAATATTAAAAATAATAAAACCCTCTAATTTAAAATTAATACAAAGTACCCAATAAGTAAACGTAACCAAAGAAAATTATTAATAAAAAAAACTAAACAAAACCTGCTATAGTATCAATATTATCAACGTAAAATAAATATTTCACAGTACTAAAATAAAATAAAACAAAATTTAATCAAAACCAAACCAAAACATTAAAAAAAATCTTACGATTAGTAAGATACTGCTCGAATAAGCAAACAGAACTAAAGAAAAATATGAATTAATAATAAACAGCAAATAACCACATTGGAATTAACAGCCAATCGAAAATGTATGAAATTTACAAAACTTTCACGTTATCTGCTCGTTCGCGTCGGTCATACCGTGCAGCTCGTAGACTAGCTCTTTTTGAATCAGTGATATCTCCTTAATTATTTATTAGGATGTTGTGTTAAACAACCAAAAGATGTGTTTTCAACAACAAATTTTATCTACTAAATTATATTGAGACTAGTCGTGGCGCAGAGGCACAAACTGACTGTAAACGCGACTGGTTGTGGATTCGACCCCCACTCGAGGAAATGAAATATTTATTAAAAATTATATTTCCATTTCTTCGCCTTTGTGTTCAGGTAAAACGCGGGGTTGTGTTTCGCCACTCAACAGGCAATGCCTCCAAAATTCGGCGAAAAGTGGGGAATGGAGTGTCTTTACACTAGGTTCCCTCTGCCTACCCTGCTGTGTTCGGGATTCAGCGTGAAACTGATTTGATTTTTCTTATCTTCATGACAAAATTATTATTTATTAAAAATGCCTTTGTAGTAATTCAAGCTAATTAGTATCTACCCCGGACATTTTTGTAGAACTAATAGAGACAACATTTTTTATAAACATTATGTTCGTCTATACTGAACCGTTAGTCAGCGCATGCTGGTAAAGCATCACATCTTGACCAATTTCTGTTGATTTGATATGCCAATATTTTTTTTTGAACTTTTTGTTCAATCGTAATAAAATATAGTCTATAGCACTCTACTATATAGTGTAGCTTTGTGATTGTGAAAGAATTTTCATGATCTGTGCAGTACTTTCAAAGACTAATAGTAGAAAGTTACAAGCTTTATCTCTTTATTAGTCAGTTCCAAATAACAAAGGTTTAATGAGTTCTGGTTGCCTTTTTCTTCTGTGGTCTTTATGATTATTGTTAAAAATCATATGAACGATAAAGTTTACTTGACGTAAACCATTTTATATCTTACTACAAAGACAAACAAATTGTCTTCCGTTAGATCTAAAGACGGCTTTATCACGTATGATAAGGAGTTGGTCGATGAAGTCGCTACAATTCGTGCGCCATTTTAAAGTTTATTGGATATTTAACAATAGATAAGCCGCGACGCGCTCATTGCCTGTTTCCGTGCGTATAATTGCTTGACGTCACCTCTGTCGCACTCCGCAGTGCGCAGTGGCAGAGGTGTCCTTATCTCGTACACTGTACTAGCGGCCCACTCGTGGCTTCGCCCGCGAGAACTTTCGTTCGTTTCAATATCTTTATGAAATAAAAAAGGTTGAAATTTCAAAAAATGCATTATTGTGACTTATTTATAAGAGAGATATAGATATACAGTATCCCGTACTTTTTGTAGAATTATAATAATAAAATAGAACATTTCTTCCATACACTGTACTTACATATATAATATTTACTATATTTGCAGCGCACGCGCTTAAAGCAATTCGATGGCCTTCATTATTATTGTTATTTCGTTATTTAAGCCTAACTAAGATTTCCACCATTTATATTAATATAGACAGTATGCTTTATTATATTAGTATAGATAGTATGCTCACGTAGAGATTGTTATTTGAGGTTTCTTCGAATAATATTTCATAACACTATCTTCTTATGTCGATGCCGAGGGCTGGCGGCGACGAGATCACAGATAAGCTGAAGAAACATTCACCTTTGAGACTAAATGCGTCTTTGAGATATTTATAGATTTGTTTTACATGACGACTGTAGGTTCCGACTGTAAATAAATTTAATTAATTTTATGAAATAAATGCAGGCAATTATGAAATAAAAGATTTTATATTTTGTCCCTAAAACTTTACATAGTCTTGTTAGTAGTATTACAAAGATTTATCTTCAGTGTGAGTGGATTGTTCAAGATAAATCCTAAAAGTACAATAATCAAAATGTCCTAAAATTACTTTTTAAAGTTTTCTTGAATATATGTAAATGAAGTGAGTGACATTAATTTTAATTAATACGAACTGGTGAAACAATAGCTTTAAATGTTGTTTCTCTTTTCAGGTGAGTTTGTGATTGATTGATGTTAAAGAATGTTTGTAAAAGTGTGAACATTTATTTATGTAATAAATCTCTTTTCAGAGCAACTCAATTCTAGTTATAGTTTTACTATTCACCCTAATATCCAAGGATACTATAGGATATATATTACGAGTTCCATATTATAACGTAACGTGTACGTGTGGTGTCACTTGCAGGAAGAAGAACGGCAGCGACGTGGAGGCGGCGCAGGACCTGAAGGGGCGCTACGCGCTGGAGCGCGGCGGCGCGGAGTTCCACGTCAAGCACTCCGTGGAGGGCGACTTCGGCAACTACTCGTGCGCGCTGGCGGGCCGCGGCGGCGAGCAGCGCTGGGCCGTGCGCGGCCGCCCGCACCTCAAGCTGCCCGCCAACTCCAACGTGGTGGAGGGGCAGAAGCTCAAGCTGGTGTGCAAGGTGGTGGGCAAGCCCTACCCGCGCGTGTCGTGGCTGTACTCCAACGCGTCGGACGAGGCGGGCAACTTCTCGGAGGTGGCGGGCGCCGTGCTGGCGCCCAGCGAGCAGGGCGTGCCCGACGGCGCGCTGGTGCTGGAGGCGGCGGCGCGCGCGCACGCGGGGCGCTACCGCTGCGCCGCGCCCGGGGCCGCCCCGGCCGACACCGTGCTGCGCGTCAAGGACATGTACGCGGCGCTGTGGCCCTTCCTGGGCATCTGCGCCGAGGTGTTCGTGCTGTGCGCCATCATCCTGCTCTACGAGAAGCGCCGCACCAAGCCCGAGCTCGACGACTCCGACACCGACAACCACGACCAGAAGAAGTCCTAGGTGCGCACTTGTTATTTAGTTAAGATTATCTTACGAAATTATAGAGAATTTTTATTTTATTCGAACTCTTCTATGTTCTATACAAACTTAATATAATGATCACTTAGCGTAACCTGAATTTATTTGTATTGTTTACTTGTGTTGTTTTTGCACATATCGTTGTATGCTTTTAATATATTTCGTGCAGTCGCCATTTTCATCTCGTTTTAGCGTACTTAAGAATAATTGTTAACAAACTAGTGTAATGATCACCCCGACTGGAGGCCCCCGGCCTCCACCCCCCGTCCTCCGACCCCGTACTGCCACTGATACCACAACTATCACTACTACTACTTCACTTATCAATATGTTAACGGTCAGTTAGATTCTATTCAGACAACAGAAGTCCGGTGGTGTAAGCAGGTGGAGTTGTCAGTGTCGCCGGTGTCAGTAGTGTCAGCTGCTTGCTTACGTGTCATGTGATATTAAGTTGATTGTACCTATGCAATAAATTATTCCGTTTTAATCTGTACATTTATTTCTCCTTATCTACATGAAAAGTATATCCGTATTATAATAAAATATTAAAAAACTGTGCCCTTACGTATTAACTTAACTTTAATATATTTTGGGTGACTGTTGGTTACCACTTTATTTGTATCCGAGTTTATTGTCAATCTGCACACTGTTGTAAGTTCTTCAAGCATAGCTTGTAGGGTTGCGGCAAATTTAGGGGATCTCCTTGACAGACTTCTCTTTTAATTGCAATGAGCTCGCCTTTCATTTCCAATTTTACACCATCTAGGCTATATTTGATTTTAAACATTTCTACACCTGATGCAGAACCGTACTGAACGCTAAATTAACTATAAGAATTAATGAAATGCCTCTTTAGTGGCAGATGTTCAATTTGTCGCACATTTTCCATTGATATATGTATACAAATTAAAGATCTCGAATAAGTGATTAAAACTTAAAATCAGCTTCACGCTGTATCCCGCACACAGCAGGGTCCAGATGTCTCGATTTTGACGGGACGTTCCGATTTTTGCCTCAAAAATTAAGTGTCCCGATCGGGACAAACATAGTCCCGCTTTTGACGGATTATCCTATGTATTGTTGTGAGAATTTTTTTTTATTACTTTAAGGTTTTGGTAATTTCATAGAAATACAAATAAATATATTTGTAAGTTACGTATAATTATTCTGAAAATTTTATTGCCTTAGCTATGGTAAACCAAACCAATATCGCTTAAAAATAGTGATGTTTCTCATTTTCAATAAAAAAATATTTTATATCGATATCTATTACCATTAAATGCTTTATTTAAAACTCAAATAAATGGATAAATGATAAATTAAATCCTCATTATACCAAGTAAAACAAATAGGCTTAGTAACTTGATATTGTAGTAAGGTTGTTGTAACATTAGCTTGACACTGACTTGAAAATTATAAAATCTTTTATTAATTATTTCTGTTCAACAAAATCAAAGTATGTTTTACTTCATGTAAAATTATTGTTTAATTTGTAAAACATTGTTAGGCGTTCAGGAAACTCATTTTGGGCGACCTTTTCTTAAAACAACAATATTCCTTGTTGCTCAGCAATGGTTACTTAGCGACGATTGTATTATACTTATCATGGCAGAATAAATGGCATATCAAATTGAAAAGAATTTCAATATATTGATATATGTATATAGAGAATATTACAAAAACCAGCGGCCCGCCCGCGACTTTGCCCGCTTGAACTACATGTCGATATCTATCTATTGCTATATAAAATACGCGGGCAAATAATGCCTTAAGTTCATTCAAATGACGACGATTCAAACGATGACGATAACTTTTTTTAATAAACCGATTTTGGCAAAACACTACTTTCGGAGATTAACATGATCATACAGACAGACAAGAAATTCAAAAGTATCGATTGTTTATCACAAAGTGCAAAAAAAAGTTTAGCGGAAACTTCAATAACTGGGTTTTATTCAAGGACTTGTTTAATGAGACTATCCATAAGAATAATGGCCCGTCTGACGCTCAGAATATGCAGTATCTCAAGTCCAAAGTAAAAGGAGAAGCTGAGAGACTCATCCAACATTTAAATGTTACCTCAGATAATTATATAGTCTGCTGGGATATATTAAATCAGAGATACAATAATACAAAACTTATTTTTCAATCATATATGAACACTCTTATGAGTCTACCTGTGATGCAACAGCAGTCAGTCGCTCTAATTAAACGAATGCATGATACTGCACAAGAATGTCTTAATGCAATAAATAATTTAGGGATTGACATTAGCTCTTGAGACCCTATAATTGTATATTTACAAATCCAAAAACTAGATACCGCGTCTTATACTGATTATATGGAATCAGTAAATAACCCACACGAATTGCCATCCCTTAAAGAATATTTACAGTACTTAGAAGCTAAATTTACTTCATTAGAGTCGTCACATAGGAAACAAGACAACGCTATGCAAAAAAATATCCTGAGTAATAAAAATCAATGTCCTAGTACGCATCTTAACAAATCGTATTATTATAAAACGTCCTTAATTAATAGTAAAGTCATTTCACCAGTTCTTAACGATAAAAGTAATCTCATGTCAAAATATAGGTGTTCATTGTGTCGTAGTAATGATCACGGAATCTATTACTGTCAGAAATTTCTAGAGATGCTACTTAGCGATAGGCTAAAAACTGCAACTAAATTAAATTTATGTATAAGTTGTTTATCAAATCATCAAGGTAAGCAGTGTAAGTCAAATAAAGCTTGTCGCGAGTGCAATAAGGCACATAATCGACTTTTACATGAAGCATTTATGCAATCGCAATACACGCGCGCATCGACGGAAGTCGGTCATAGCGGTGAGGGCACGTGCGTGCGCGGGGGCAACTCTGCTTATACAAGGGAAAATGCCAGCGCAGAAAAACAACTTCCACGCAACTCACACGTGTCAGTTCAGGAGGACCCAAACGAGGTCTTACTCCCTACTACAATGTTAAAGGTGCGAGTCGTTAATGGATCTTTTTGTATCCTGCGGGCACTGCTACACCACAAACTAGTATCATTACAGAGCACGCAGCACAGGCCCTGAAAATCCCACGGCAACGGTGTAAGGGGATTATTTCAGGCGTCGGCGATAAGGAAAGCAATAGTAAGGGTATAGTCACCCTACAATGTTTATCTTTAATAAACGATTTTTCCTTTGAAACCGACGCGCTAATAATGAAACAACTTATTAAAAACTTACCCAGTTGTATTACACTGGCGGATCCGGAGTTCTATAAACGTCGCCCGGTACATATTTTATTAGGTGCAGATATATATTCTATTGTTATTATGGATGGAATATGCAGGGTAAATTCGACCTTACCGACCGCTCAACAAACGCAGCTTAGTTGGATTTTGAGTGGCAATACTAAAACCGTTCATTGCAACGTAGTTTTACATAACATCGAAGCCATACAAGACTTTTGGGAAATTGAGGACCTTGCGGAAAAGTCCGACTTATCTTTGGAAGACTAAAGGTGTATGGAATTCTACCAGTCAACTACAAAAAGGCGAGATGACGGGTGATATGAAGTTAGGTTGCCACTGAAACCCGAGTATCAGGAAAAATTAGGAAATTCAAAATCAAACGCAATAGCTCAATAGCTTTATAATTTAGAAAGAAAACATCAATTAAGTAAATAAATCAATTAAAAATGATTATTTGCAATTCATTCAAGAATATTTGTCGCTCGGACATATGACACCCGCAACTGTTGGCCGTAATGCATTCCTTAGATGTTATTTACCTCACCATTGTGTCACCCGAAACGATTCGACGACAACTAAATTACGCGTTGTATTTAATGCATCGAGTAAAACGTCAAGGCTTAAGTTTAAATGACGTTATGTTGCGGAGTCGGTCCCCGCAACATAACAAGATTTAATGAATCTCATTCTTAAGTGGAGACAATTTAAATATGCATTTACTGCCGACATCGAAAAGATGTTTAGGCAAATATGGGTTAGTAATAAAGATCAGAATTTGCAAACGATTCTGTGGAAAGATAATCCAAATAAAAAGTTGCTGGAATATCACTTAGCTACTATTTCATACGGAACTAAAGCGGCTCCATTCCTTGCAATAATGACTCTTAAACGATTAGCTCACGACGAGAGGCCGAACTTTCAAGATAGTTTAACGCCTAGCCTACTAGAAGAATCCTTTTACATGGATGACCTAATTCATGGGGCCCACTCGCTTCAAGCTGCCAAACAGGTAGCTGTTTGGTTTGTAGAAACAGACATGGCTAACTTATTGAAGACGGGTGGTTTTCATTTAAGAAAATGGAAATCAAACTCGTCTGAACTACTGAAGCACGTCAACGTACCTGTTCAACAACAAGATCCTTTTGACTTCAAGCAAGTGGAGTCAACAAAGACCTTAGGGCTCGGGTGGGACCCGCAGACCGATAACTTTACATTTCAGTCTCAATTACTTACATCATCCAAGCTTACGAAAAGAACGCTTTTATCGGAGATATCTAAGATCTTTGATCCGTTAGGTTGGCTTTCTCCTCTCACTACAAAGCTTAAGATATTGTTTCATGACGTTTGGAGAGAAGATCTTGCATGGGATCAACTGGTACCACAACACATAGCTGAAGAATGGTACAAGATTGAACAAGATATCTGTTCAATAAGCCAGTTTAAAGTACCAAGGTGATGATTGCAAAGTCACGAGGGGGACATCATAGATCTGCATGGCTTTTGTGATGCAAGTACGAAAGCTTACAGTTCTGTCGTATTTTGTAAAATAACACGTAATAATAATTCTACAGTTATTTTAGTGGCAGGGAAAATAAAATTAGTGCCACTAAGTCAAAAATGTTCACTGACTCGGTTGGGACTATGCGGCGCAGTATTACTGTCTAAATTAATGGCAAAAATTATAAAATATTCATGGCTGGGTGGACTCGATGGTCGTCCTTGGCTGGCTCTACGGTCAGGTCGACAGATGGAAGCCTTTCGTGGCGAACTGTGTGAAACAAATCATAAAGTCGATGCCGGCTACATGTTGGCGATATGTAGCTTCTAAAGAGAACCCAGCTGACTGCGCGAGCCGAGGACTTATGGCCTCACAACTTCGCTAACATAAGTTATGGTGGCATGGACCGGCATGGCTAACCACCTACATACCTGAAAAGGATACGAGGAAACAAAACTATATTACAAATCAAGACATGAAAAGTAATAAGCAAGTTAATGTTTTATTAAGCGGTAGCGAAATTATTAAGAAAATAATTGAAAAGCAAACCTCACTGACAAAAGCTATAAGAATTTTGGCGTGGATATTAAGATTCACTACAAAAAATAAAAAACAAAGTAATTTAAGCATACTAGAGTTAAATAAGGCTAGGAATTTAATTATAAAAAATTGTCAAATTGAAAACTTTTCACAAGAAATATATAGTTTAAAGCTAGAAAAGGCTGTGAGGAGAGAAAGCAAATTATTTAGTTTAAATTCTGTAATAGATGAAAACAACATTTTACGACTCGGCGCCCGACTTAGGCATGCGAACATCGATGCTGAGATGAAACATCCTGCCATTATACCATGTAACACGAGATTAGCAGAACTCATCATCGACCAAGCACATCAGCTCACTTACAATGGGGGTGCACGACTAACAACCGCAATCATTCGGCGCAAATACTGGCTCATCGGTGGCAACAGCGCTGCGAAGAAGCGGCTTCGCATGTGCGTTAAGTGTAGACGGCATAGTCCCGACCTTCAGCAACAGATAATGGGAGATTTGCCCTCAGCGCGCACAAACCCTTCGCGCCCATTTTTTCATTGCGGTATTGATAACACTGGGCACATAAACGTCAAATCCAGCAAGGGCCGTGGTATTAAGACCACGAAGGGATATATAGCAGTGTTTGTGTGTATGGCGACCAAGGTTGTACACTTGGAACTCGTCTCTGACTTATCAACGCCTGCTTTGATTGCAGCGTTGCGCAGGATGATAGCCAGAAGGGGCGTTCCACGCGTTTACAGTGATCAAGGAAAAAATTTCATTGGAGCAAATAACGTATTAAGACAACAATTGACAGAGCTACAAGAAAGTCAACAATTTAAGGTTGAAATTGTAGATATTGGTATAGAAAATAAAGCTTAATAAAGCTCTATCTAATTACTGGTCGGTAAAAAATCTTAAAAAACAGGCCGTCATATGGGGTGACCTCCTTAAGGATAGACAAAAAAATTCTAATGAAATTAAATATACTGGCCACTGAAATAGTTGTGACGGGCTCTCACTTTTCTTAAGAAAATGTAATCAAATATTTAATAGATTTAATTAATAACAAATTTTAAGTAATCATTGTTAAGTTACCTTTAATTTTATGTTTAGATGTGTTCTCCTATAATCAGTTGTACATAATAGCATAAGTAAATCCTAAGAATGTATGTAATGTAAACCAATATGTACGACAGTTGGAGATCCATATAAATAAAAATTACAATCAAAAGCGGTAACGTGGATCAACGCCATCTATATGTCAATTGTTGAACTATAGATATCAGTTTTATATACATACTAGGGAGCCGCTCGCGGCTTCGCCCGCTTTAATTACTGAATTATTCATGTAATGTACCTATGTTTGCAAAATACTTAAGATTACTAATGTGAAAATTATTTAAACCTTAATGCAACCCGCATTTTCGTAGTTCCAATAAGGATGTTCCAATTGTTTAAAAAAACACACACCTAAACAAATGACACAAACAACAGAAAACTTAAACGAAAGAAATTATAAACAACAGACTACCTACTATTCTCTTACCCAAAAATACTTAAACGAAAGATGTAACCAACTATGTCGCGTTGAAATACATTATAATTATTGGATAACTCCAAAATACGTGCAATCGCTTCTAAATTAACTTTGCTATAGAGCCAGGCGCAGAATTGAAGCATTCTCTCGTCCATCTCCGTAGTAGCTCCGAACGACATCTGGGCGTTGACACAGTATGAAATTGGAAGGATTATCAAATGCCATCTAGGCGGTCAACTCAGTCAGGAGAGACCCTCGGTTTCCTAAGGGAGGCCCATCTTAAACGACCAAGGTTCAGTGCAAGGCTCATGAGTCGGATTTGGAGGAGAATAGAAAGTCCCTCGGAAGTAGTCTTACGTCTGACTTTGGGCGGCCGGGTATGCCACGGAGTGCTGCTCCTTAGGTGCAGGTTATACATTGGCGCAGCGGAATGCGTTGGACGCGAGACGACCAATGTGTACCTCCAGGCTTTCTATTTTTATGTTGCGATGATGCGTGGTGTACCTCACTTAGTATGGCGTCTGCGTCACTCGACGGAGGATGAGGTTCTGGACCACCTGCAGGATTTCTCGTTGAGTGATACTCGCTAGGGCGTTGTGATGTCATCAGTGTATAGTGCGTTGAGAGCAGGTGATAAAATGCTGCCCTGGGGAACAACGGCAGCGATCGAGTCGCTGCTAGACCTCGAACTCTCAATTCTCACGCAAAATGTCCTGTCACTGAGGCAGGGAGGCAAAGACATGCGCGACGTGCTGGGGGTTGCCGGCTCTGAGCAATTAATGAAGTAGGCCCGGGTGCCAACGCGGTCAAATACGCGCGCTACGTCGAAGAAGACTACTATTGCACTCTCCTTTCGGTTGATCACTGTTGCGGCGTAGAGTGTAGTACCAGAGTGGTATAGCCGCTTGCCAAACTGCTCGCTTCGTGGGTGGATGTGCGACTGGAGAAGTGAGAGGAATAACTTCTCGAACAGCTTGGCGACCGCGCTAAGGAGGGTTATAGATCGGTATCCCTCAGGCTGCGGGCTCTTCCCAGCCTTGGGCAACATGATAATCAGGCCTTCCTCCCATGCCCGGGGGAAAAAAGCCAGGCGGGTGCGGCGGATCCATTTTTATAAGCAAAAGGTTGCGGGGCGCGGGGGGACGCGTGGTGGGCTGTACCTAAAGGTAATTTTTTAGTACCGTAATTTTAAATCTGTGCTACTAATCTTCTAAAGTACTTATTGAAATGAAAAACAGTAAACAACATTTTAATCTATATTAAATGGCCAAAAGATAACTAATATACTTATATATATACTGAAAGTAAGGGTTAAACATGAGTCGATATAGCTTTTCTCTAAAACTATTTGTAATTTCGAAATATTGTAAAGAGCAAAGTTTATCTTTGTTTAACGTAGAAAATTAATAATTTATTTAACAGGATAAGGATTAATATCATTATGGACACGCATCCCTTACAATAAGAAAATATATTTAAATTACCGTCTAATTTCCTTCTCCTCTACGCTTACATTAGTAACACTTAAACGATTTTTATTTGCATTTCTTGTTCTACGACCTATGAACGACTTTTTCGTGGCATAATTAAATTAAAAAAGGAAATGTTTAAAAAAGTAAAAAAAATAATAAAAGAACAGAAGAAAAGTAAACAAAATAAACAACAGGATACTTAAACGAAAGAAATGATAAACAAAAGACAACCTACTATTCTATTAATCAAAAAAGATGAAACTAAATATATCGCGCTGAATGAAATAATACATTAAACTCTAATTATCTAATACGCACAATCGCATCTAAATCTACTTCGCTACAGAGGCAGGAGGGGAGACGGGCGCGGCGGACGCGTCGCGGGGCGCGGGGGGACGCATGGCGCGTGGCGAGCCATTTCGCAGCAAGGATTTTTTGATATTGTAACAACTTCTAAAGTACTTGTTAAAATGAAAAACAGTAAAAGACAGTTTTGATCTACATTAAATGGACTTATTTATATGCTTTATGAGTAAGGGATAAACGAAACATGAGCCAAATCTGCGGTTGATAGCCGGCGCGATGTGTCAACAATTAAATGCGTTTTTCTCTAAATATTATATTTTGCAGTTATAAAATAAACTGTTTTATTTATTCACATTCGTACGGCATCCCGTACACAAATAAAAATATAAATGTAAATGACTAAGAAATTGTGTGTCGTTGAGTTCCGCGACTCAACACACATTTCCTCCAAAATTTTGCGGAAAATGAGAAATGAAGTGTCTCAAAATTAAGTTATTCTGCCTACCTCGTAGTCATCAGGATACAGCTAAAAAAAGAAATGAAGAAATTATATAAAATTGCCAGAGTATAGTTCAACGAACCAAAATCATGAACAAATCCCCGAACAAATTGAATGAATGGTAAATTATTACTTTGAAAACAAAATAACAAGGGCAATTCCAATCGAAGCATCAAAATAACAAAATAAACGAGAAAAAAACGATGTTGTTTGTTTAGGTTACCAAATAATCTTGCGTGGTTAGTGAGGGGAGTTTAAGTGTGTTTTATTAGAATTATTATTATTATTATAGAAACTGTCGGACTGTAATTATTGTGGTTATAGGTTCGGTCCCTGGTCAGGAAAATTAATTATTTTAATTTCCTTCCTTTGGTAACGAAGCAATGCGCGACGTTGTTTTTCGGCACTCATCACACAATATCTTGAGAATTCGGTGGAAAGTAAGGAGTGGAAGTGTCTTAATGGAAACGGTATCTTAACATTACTTACAGTTATGTATAGTTTAACTTCTAAGTAAAATACTGAATCAATATTCTTCATCATTCTTATTATTTTTTTACTTATAGACAGATAGACAACGCTTGATTATAAATTAAATCCAAAAATCAGCTTCACGCTGTATCACGCACACAGCAGGGAACGGGGAACCTAATATTAAGACACTCCGTTCCCCATTTTCCGCAGAATTCTGATTCTGAATTGCTGTGCGAAAGTGCTGAACTCAACGCCGCCCTTTGTTTCGCCAAACCAAAGCTAAGAAATAGAAATATATATTTAAATAAATATTTCATTTTTTCGAGTCTTCGAATTAAACCTACAACCAGTCGCGTTTATGATCACACTGTGTGCTCCTGTGCCACAACTGGCCTCAAATATTATAAATATAATGAGTTTTATTAGAAAATATTTCTACTTAGATTATTCTATTCCATTCCTGTGGCGAGACAATGCGCAGTGTTTAGAGCCGCCAGTAGGAATACCACCCTGTGCCACTGCGACATGATCCTGCGTCTTTTGTTCTTTCAAATAACAAATTGAAAATAAGCTTAAAATAATAAAGCTCTTTTTAATTAATATTAACATAATGATGTATTATTTCTATATCGTATAACAAAAAATTGGACAAAAAATACAATATTTAACAGAGTTTATCAAAAATATTTAACCTCTTTTTTATTTTGAACACTCCTGTTTTATATTTTTGTTTTTGGCATTTAATTTTGTCGTTGACATTAGATAACACTGTATTAATAAAAGCTAAAACCCGGCCAAATGCAAGTCGGATTTGCGAACAGGGTTCCGTATAAAAAGGAAAAAATCACGTTTATTGTATTGAAGCCCACTTAAATATTAATTTATACTGTTTTTTAATATTTATTGTTAAAGCGGTAACAGATACATATCTGGTCCGTCTGACGGACAGACAGACAGCAAAGTCTTAGTAATAGGGACACATTTTATCCTTTGGGGAACGGAAACCTAAAATAATAACATTAACACTTACGTATTACATCATATCGCCGTGGCGAGGTATCTGACTATAAACGCAATAATCGTGGGTTCAATCCGACTTAGAGAATAATTATATCTTAATTATTTTCATTTCCTAGTGTTAAGACACTCCATTCCCTACTTTCACAACCAGTCAGTTTCACAGTCACACTTCGTGCCGCTGCGCCACGACTGGCCTCTCTGGGTTTTTTATTTTTTTTAAATTTCATTTCCAACCCTGATAGACAAAGCGAGTTGGATGGCGTTAAGCCCACCTCACAACATGCAATTTCTCGAAAATTCGACGAAAAATGGAGAACAAAATGTCTTAACTTTCCTCTTTCTAGATTGCTATGTGAAAAGTAATTACGTTTCTTCTATCGGTGATTGAATCATTAACTGGGAAAAGTATCTATTTATTTTCTTGAAAATATCTATATTTGTATGTTCTATTATCAGACCTTTGCCACATAAACACTACTTATAACATGAAAATCGTTATACTTCGTACCAATAACTTTATATATAATAAATAAATATATATTGTACTATACAGATGTACGTATGTATTGTTCATCTCTCATATTTTCTGCGAAGTATGAAAATGAAGTGACATGCGAGTGACATATTATTTCTATTTCGCATTTTGCACCTATATTATTTTGTTACTTAATGGTAAAAATAATAGTGAGAGAGGAGACCATGGTTAACCTGCGACAACACGCTATTGATAAAAAGTAATCGACAAAATACTATGGGAAGTATTGTATGAATCCTTTCTCTTTGGCTACTCCGATAGAAATAAAGCGTGAAGCAAAAAAAAACTATTTTATGGGTTTTCTATATTTGAAATATTATTACGGAATTCAAATCCACGACCATTGCTAGCAGTTATTTCTATTAGGACCTTGAATAAGTCCTCGAAAAATAATTTAAAAGATAATGCTTACAATGACATTACTCAAAGTATTGTCCATCATTAGAGACCACTTTCTCCCATCTCTCTGGTAGCAATTGAATCCCCCGTCGGAAAAACGACTCATCTTTCGAGGCAATCCAGAAATCAAGCCATTTTTCGGTTTCTTCAAAAGAATGGAAGCGCTGCTCGCTTAAATCGTGCGCCATCGACCCAAACAAGTTGTAATCGGAGGGGGCTATGTCCGGTGAATACAGCGGGTGGGGTAGAACTTCCCATTGAAGTGTGTTTCCAGGTAAGTTTTGACTGGTTTTGCCATATGTGGCCGAGCATTATCATGTAATAAAATCACTTTGTCGTGTCTCTGCTCGTATAGTGGCCGCTTTTCTTTCAGAGCGCGACTCAAACGCATCAACTGAAGTCGATAGCGAGCTCCCGTGATAGTTTCATTAGGTTTAAGCAGCTCATAATAAATTACGCCCTGCTGATCCCACCAAATGCAGAGAAGAAGCTTAGAACCATGGATATTTGGTTTTGGCGACGATGTTGATGCGTGACCCGGCATGCCCCACGATTTTTTTCGCTTTGGATTGTCGTAGTGAATCCACTTTTCATCCCCAGTGACGATACGGTGCAGAAAACCTTTTCTCTTTTGCCGTTGAAGCAACAATTCACACATGAGAAAACGTCGTTCTACGTCTCTCGGCTTCAACTCATACGGCACCCAATGCCCTTGCTTTTGGATCATTCCTAACGCTTTTAAACGTTTTGAAACTGTTGACGCATCTACTTGTAACGTTTTCCCGAGCTCTACTAACGTCTGACATGGATCTTCTTCAAGCAATGCCTCCAATTCTGTCTTCAAATTTTGTCGGTGCTCCAGAACGCTCTTTGTCTTCAAGGTCAAAATCATTACTTTTGAAGCGCCTAAACCAGTCTCTGCACGTTGTATTCGACAAAGCATTGTCTCAACGAGAATTCTGTGTGCTTCTGCTGCAGATTTTTTCTGAATAAAGCAGTGCAATAAAATTCCCCGCAAAAACACTTTATTTGGCACAAAAGTACACATTTTCACAAAGGGAAAATAAATATGTAGTTGACACTGTAGTAAACACTATTCTACTATAATTTGAGGTTACATATAGTACTACTTTGGTGATTCGTTACCGTACGAAATTACATGCACAGAGAGCCGCAACACCATCTTTAAAAAAACAGCGAGAACCTATTCATTGACCTAATATTAAATGTCGCTTTTATTTAACATGTCAACAAATGCGAGTAGGTTCTTAGGAAATCATTATAATATAAGCTATTTATATTTATCGTCAAGTCAATGAATATTTCTTTGATCCCTCACAAATTTCACATACATAATTGTATGTATGAGCCATACATGAATAATTTCATCCGTTAGATTCTTCAAATTAATCTACGGAACCGAACTAAATGAAATTTACCAAACGGGATTGGATAAAACGAACGAGACCGTGTTAGTTGATTTAGTCACGTAGAAGAAATGAGGTGGGCGAAGTAAAAAAGATAAAATGGTGAAATAGTGATTGGGAAACGGGAAACGGTTGGACTAATCAATTTAGGAAATTTAATTTATTCAGAACTAGATTTTCTTAAAGGTTTTTTATTGCTTTGGCTGTTAGATTTTATATAGGTGTTAGATTTTATATAATGCAGTCGGCATTGCTATTTTGTTGGGACGTGCCTGACTGAGCACAACGAATGTTATTTCAAATTTCACTATTTTACTTACGATATATATAATTGGTTATAAGTGAATGATTGCCGTCATCAGTGGCAGATCTTACTGCTGCAAATGTGATGGTTGCGGGTTCCATTCCCACTCGGTAGAATGAAATAAAGGTAATGAGTTCCGTCATTCAACGCCTAATGACTCGAGAATCCGGCGGAAATTGTTGAACGGAAGTACCTTATAGGAACGGAGAGTCTCAATTCCAGGTTTCCGGTTTTCCTCTGCGTAAAGTAAAAAAAATATCCAGCTCGAATATTTCATGTTTCAAACGGATAGCCTTTTCGAAAGTCAGTTAAAAATATAATTAAAATTTAACTCTATAGTTTATTGCCAAAGGCAAATCACAAAGCACACGACTATTCGTTACTATAGCGTGGCGCTAAGAAATTTCGACGTTATCAAAGACGCTAACTGTTATCATCTACTGTCAAAGGAAAATTGAAAACGTAGTTTAGTACTGAGGTAAAACAAAATTTCAATAGTGGATTCAAAATAGCATCCTTTATTTTACATTTGCTATCAATTTCAATATTCTCGGAAACAATTTCAAACATCAGTGTATTTTTATTATTTGCATTTTGTTTATTTAAAAATATTTTTCACAATTTACAAAGAAAATATAAATACCTACTATTAGGTAGTACCTACATATAGAGTCCGTCGTGTCGCAACGGCACAGCGCCTGATTGTAATCGCGATGGTTGTGGGTTCGATTCCCATTCGGTGATAGGAAATATTTTCATGTTCCTCGATCTAGTCACAAGACAAAGCGCGGCATTGCGTTCTACCAAATAACACATAATGGCTCGAAAAGACGATGCGTGAAGTACGGAGTATCTTAATATGTAGGAAATACGGGTTATCACCAGAAGCGCCGAAGATTGAGATCTCTCTTGAACCGCCATCGTGTCAAATTTGTCCCATTCTACTTATTATATTATAATGATTGTTGGTAAAAGGCATGACAGTTATTATTAAAATAATTTGTAAAATATACAGAAAAAGTTTAATAAACAATTTTAGAAAATTCTTATTTTTTAACTATATGGTGGTTAAAAAAATAAACAAAACACACAGTAAAAATCAAATATTTTTTGGTTTCGTAATAAAATAGTAACAAATTACTGAAACTCTTATAAAATTTTGAGTTACTAAATTTATTTATATTATCATTACACCAAGTAAAGCAATCTTTATCAGTGCATTTATTACAGAGAGTTTTTTCACAGATGATTTATAATTTGGGCATTTTGATTTTATTTGTGGCGTTGACTTTCATCACATAGCACCGCGATGCGAAAATACTAGTGCTTAAATCTGGGTTACCAGGTTCACTCTGCCTATCCTACCCTTGACCCTATTTGTCTGATGTCTATCTAACCTTATCTAAAATCTAATCTAATGTCGCTTGACGTTGAATCCCTACCGGGGTAGTCAGGGAGAACGGAGCGGCAAACGCTACGGTCTCTGCATACGTCTTTCGCTTAGTCCATTGTCATGAACTTCTTCATACATGCCCTCCGGGGGGGTCTTCAATCTTTTTACGTGACCTTCCTCTAATATCTTTGTTTTGTTACCGTATTTTCGAAGATTAACCGAGGTCTCCCACTACGTCTTTTACCGATCACTTTTTATTCATTAATCTTTTTTGCCATTGTTTCATTATTGACTCGTTCGATGTGCCCAAAACAACTGAGCACGTTCTTCCTTATGCTCACCGTAACATCCTTTCTAGTACCTACCATTCTGTATACAAAGATACATCTCTTTGTTACGGATTCATTCAGCTAAGCTGACTCCACATACCGTATAAATAGATCACTTCTTCACAGCATTCATCTTTCTATCATACTCAGTTCTGTAATACCCATGTTAGCTGCTATATCAACACTGCAATATGTCAGCCAAACGTGCAGCTGAGTTGACGTTTCGCCGTGTCATCATTTTTTTTATGGAAAAGACAAGACAAACGAGCGCCGGAGCCCGGCATTACCTGATGCCAAATGCAGGAGCATAAAGCCACTATTTAACGCCGGTTTTAAATGCCGGTAATGGTGGTAATGATCCGGTCAAGTCTGCCCATGCATTTTGCTATTGCTGGCGACGTGACTCTACCACACGTACTTTAGTCGCCTCTTACGACACCACCAGTACCAGGATCATCCTATTCTAAGCCGGGATCACACGGCACAAAATTGTATGAAGAAAGCAGTAACAGGGTATGTGATAAAGGGAAAAGAGGATTTGGCAAAAAGGGTGAGGAATGATGGGATCATGAAGTGCATGATGCTATAAAAAGAAAGAAGAAAGCATGGCAGGATTATAAAGCCTTCAGGTAAGGATAAAAGTATGAGAGAAATTAAAAAGAAAGAGTATAAGCTGTAAAACCACCAAACGAAAGTACTGATAAAGATAAAGCGTGAAAAGGCAGAGAATAAAAGAGACGAAAGGTTAACGAACAATTTCAGAGAAAACACGAAGCTTTTCTAGCGAGTACTTACTATTTCTCGAGGTTGCTCGTCAACCTGTAGAATGAAAGAGGGGCGTTCGACGGACGGTAAAATTTTAACAGAACAACCACACGCCAAAAAAGATACATAAGGGGGTCAGCGTTCTTGTCAAGAATAAAGCGCAACGTTTAGTTTCATTGATCTACATCTTTTGAATTTGGACGGAATGCGGAGGTTAGCGTATCTTAACATTAGATTCTCTCTTTCCACTCACCTGTACAAGAAAAAGCGTGAAGTTACTCTTTTCAGTATAAATATTGTTGAGTAGAAATTGAATCTATAACCATCATTTTATATTTACTACACATATTGGTTCATGTCTGGTGTTAAATCGAGATGGCGTCGTAGCATAATTTACGATATGTATACTATTTTAGAAATTAATATTAATTACTTAACTTGATGACTTGCAATTGTTTTATTTTATAAAAGATCTCATTGTCTTCTAGAAACCAATTTATCATGTAAATTGTGGTGAATCATTATATCTTTATTTAACCGACTTGTAACAGAAGCTAGCCAAAGCAAAAAAAAATAATAATAGATAGACTAGTACTGAATACACCAAAAAGTTGAAAAAGCTTTTAATTTTGTTATTTTTGTTTTAGACTCGTCCAAGTGCCACTATTATAAACAATCTATTACTAAAATACAAAAAAAATACTAAAGAAAATCATAAAGGCCTTTTATACTCATAACGCTACATAGACTTTCTCTAATGTAGAAAAACACACTTAGAAGTCTATCATTTGTCTATCTTATACAGAACTACCCAAATGTGAGTCCGCACCCTTACGTTCTATTTTAACTTTTTTTATAACTTCATGCTATCCCGCAAGTAGCAGGGTAGGCAGAAGAAACCTGGAAACAATTAAGACACCTTCATTAACCACTTTTCGCCCACTATTTGTGGCGTGTTGAGTGGCGGGACTCAACGCCACACTTTGCCTCGTTACTCTAGAGCGAGGAAATGAAAATAAAAAATATTTCTTTCCTCCGAGTGGAAATCAAACCCACAATCGTCGCGTTTACAGTCGCACGCTTGCCCTGCGCAACGACGACCTCAATATACAACGTCTCGCATTCACCCGGAGAGGCGAGCGCAGAAGATTTTGTCACTAAATTCTCTCTGCCTTCCCAGCTATATATGAGATAAAGTGTAAAGTTAAAAAATAAGTTTTTACAAATTGTATAGTGGCCTAGGTTGTTTGAGGCTCCCTGCCTAGACGGTGATTACGAAAGGATTTTCCTAAAATATTTTTTGTGTATTTCGGAAATGAATATAAAGTATGATGAAAGTATGATGTTTAGGATTCAAACAAAAAGTGAATATAAGTTTGCTTGTTATGTTTCACACCAAAACTGCTCAACCGACTTGATAGTCGGTTGAGCAATTAAATACATACAGAGGTACCTCCTCCTCTTCCTCCTAATTCCTCTAAGTACAAGAAACCTCTTTCTATGTATTAGAAAGGATACATAATATTTTTTATTAAAANTCGCATCAGGTAATGCCGGGCTCCGGAGCCCAAACCACCTTACAGGCAGGCAACGCACCTGCAGCTCCTCTGGTGTTGCACGGGGTCGTGGGCGGCGGTGATCACTTACCAGGTGACCCGAACGCTCGTTTGCCTTGTCTTTTCCATAAAAAAAAAATATTGAGTATATATTTTTTAAATATTATCTTTTGGCTATGATATAAAAATAAGTTTGAGTGAGCGAAGCTGCGTTTCAGTCTCTAGTAATATTATAAATGTAAAAGTTTGTGAGGGATGTTTGTTCAACTTTCACAGAAATACAACTAAATGGATTTAGATGAAACTTCACATAATATAGCTTGTACATCAGAATTACATATAGGCTACAAGACGTTTGTAGGTCGCTAGTAGCTCAAATAAATTTGAACAAATAACTTAGGAGGAGGCCAGTCGTGGTCCAGTGGCACGAAATGTGACTGTAAAACCGACTGGTTGTGGGTTCCATCCCCACTCGAGGAGATGAAATATTTCCTCAAATTTATATTTCCATTTCTTCGCTCTGGTGTCGAGGTTAAGCGCGGCGTTGAGTTCTGCCACTCAACACGCAATACCTCTAGAATTCGGCAGAAAGTGGGGAACGGAGTGTCTTAACACTAGGTTCCCTTTCCCTACCCTGCTGTGTGCGGGATACAGCGTGAAGCTAAAAAAATAAACTTAGGCTTTGTACATTTTTCTAGTATTATCTTAAACGTCTTTTATTTAAGTAATGAACCATATTTTCTCGTATACCTACAACGTGGGCTGCGTGATTGTAATAATATATTTGTATACCCAAAAATAATATTCTTTATAATATTATAAATATTCTTTTGATTATATTAATGCTGGTCTCGCATAAATTTAGAGAAATCCTATCTCAGTGCTTCAACTTTTTGTTTGTGCGTTGTTTGTCAGTAAGTAACGCAATAGTTAATAGATGCTCCTTATCCATCATGGGTAAAGATCGTAGTTGGCGGTTGTCTTACGAACACGAATGTATCTCATCTCACCAGCTCATGGAATTTATGAGAAGGGTTTCCATTCTTTAGATGATCTGTCGTCCATCAACTGGTGATTGCTGGCCATCAGTATTACAACAATAACGATTCACCGTTCCAATTTTTTGTCAACTGCTGTTATGCTTTCAAACTTAACATATTATTTATTTAAATAAGCTTTGAACTTTGAATGAGCATAAAACTACCACCTGATCGGAAGTCAGTTCTGCTGAGAAGAGCCTGTAAGAAATTAAACATTTTGTCTTTATAATATACCTATAAATTTTACCTTGGTTAAAAATTAAAATTAAAAATCTTTATTGCAATTAATAAGAGTTACAAATCATAGTTTAGTATGACAATGGCTGCTTTAGTCCGAAACTGTGTTGCAGCTGCGTGCATGTAATATGTAGTATATGTAATATTGAATTATTTTATGAGATTTTCGGTTTGTTCTTACGATAAGCCTTGTAATTTGAAGTTAAAAGATTACACTCTCTGAGACAGTGAAGATATAAATTGAGATCCTTGTTTACCTTATTATATATATTTAAAGCAAGATATTCACAATGTTGCCTACATAAAACTATCCTACTAGGGTAGTGTTTACAAACCAAATCTGGTCTACGTTTATTGTTGATTAGTGAGTCTGCTCACAGACAGACAGACAGATCAGTATTTTCTGATTTCATGATTGCGCTGAATTGTGTACAGTAAAAATAGCTTTCTCACTGTAACAAGTCAGTACTCTTTTCATATTTATCTCGATCAATTTGTTATTTTAGATGTTTTAATAAATTGTTGCAGAATTTTTTATACCTATTATAAATTGTAACTAGTACAATATTATATGGAGTTTTTCTTGTGTTACTGTATAATTTGTCTCGATGCCTAATACTTAGAGGCCTTACATATAGAGGCTGTAGTCCCACGAGCATTATTCCCGACAATTTTTTATGATAGACTCTGTAAGGAATGTAGCAGCTCGGTCCATATCATCTAATAGAATATGAGAGAAACCATGTTTCTCTATTTTCGAGAGACAGGCTATTTCATCCAGCCGTTTAATGGACCGACTACACAGAAAGGTTTTAGTTTTAGAGGAATTTAAATTTGCAGATAATTATTATATAACCGGAGAATGGTCCGTAATAAGGGAGTCAAAAACTAGGATATTAGTAATTTTATTGGATTTCAGTACCACGTGATTCAAGCAATTATTATTTCGGGTTGGGAATAAGTGAGCAGGTATTAGACCATGGGAGGAAAGCAGATTGAGGTATGTATCAGAGCTAGGATCTCAATTATTGGTAGCTATACTAATATTCAAATTTCCAATTACAATAATATTGCTAAAATTTTGCAATTGCTGAGGATTTTTGTCTTTATAAAACCTATCTAAATTTCTATATCATGGGGACCGATATAAGGCAGTTGCCTTATATCTAAAGTTATAGTAGTTGTATTAGAAAACTTTATGAGGAAGCTATTTGTATCATGAAATTCTGG
Organism: Heliconius hermathena; assembly: GCA_013403705.1. Taxonomy (NCBI): domain Eukaryota; kingdom Metazoa; phylum Arthropoda; class Insecta; order Lepidoptera; family Nymphalidae; genus Heliconius; species Heliconius hermathena. The sequence continues at coordinate 94,610 of JAAIXJ010000532.1, read as the reverse complement.
TATTTCAACTGTATGTAAGATATTGCATCGTACATAATTACTACCCCATCATTTTGGTTCACATATGTAGACGAATAAGCATCATATTCGTCTCTCTATGACAAATCGGACAAAACATTGCCACACATACTAAGCCAGTATTTTGTTGAGATTATAACATCAAGTTCAATGTTTTTTTAATTAGTATTTTTTGTAAGAACATGATTACAATGATTACAACAAAATATATAATGTTCCATAATAATAGTATTTCAGATCGCAGACCGCAGGGACAAGCGCGACGATTGTGATTTCCATTCGGGGGAGTAAAATATTTAATATTTTCATTTCTTCACTCTGGTAAACAGGCAAATGTGTTGAATTCCGTCATTCAACACGCAATCACTTCAGAATTCATAAAGTTGAGTACGGAGTGGCTTAACAATAGGTTCCCAGGTTCCCTCCCTTTTTCTCTAACTGCATTGCTTTTATAGATATATGTAGTTTTAAAAAATAAACCAGTATATTCACTTAAAACACAAATTTACTTTATTTTAAATACTGTAACAGAAATATGTTAAAATCCCGTTATTGCAATCCGTGCTCAAATCGAGGTGAAATGGAAAATTGTAAATCAATTATTTATTTAGGCGATGTTTGAAACTGACTGTGAAATATTTAGGAAGCTATAGTGTTTTGTTTTATAATCATTCTAATTCACGCTTTGTTCCCCATAGCAAGGTAGGCAAAGTGAACATAGTGTTAAGACACTCCGCTCCTCAGTATCTGTCGAATTTTCGAGACATCGCGTGTTGAGTGGGGGACTTCAACACTGCGCTGGTGATTATGATTATTTAATTATTTTTCATTTTGGGGAGAAACACTTGTGCTGCTACTACTACTACGACATGTATTGAAGAGTGTCACTTGAAAATGAAGTGTCTTCGTACTAGGTTCACTCCACCCACCAGGTTCCTTCTTCATAGTCTGCTATATACGGGATACAACGTGAAGCTAAAAAAATTTACTATAAATTCATAGTTTCATAGAAGTTTTGCAGTCCGAAAATATTCAAGTTATGATTAATTTTTAATTTTTTTTTTTGTGTATATTTAGCTTATTTTGTGTGTAAAATATTTAAATATAATATTATATTAGTCTATGTTATTACAGCTGTATATACCTCGCTATAATGAAAGGGTACACGGGCATTTAGTTATAAGAAAAAAGAAAATAAAGTAGAGTTTAATTTAATTATTTATATAAATAAAAAAATATATTTTTTTTTCTACACCCCTTTTTCTTTTATAATTTACACAGTACAAATACCAAAATGCTGATACGTCAAATAACTCGATCGCTGAACAAACATTATATTATCGACATGGCTTGTATCCAATCGTCATTTCTCTTTTTGTAATAAATAACATTCTTATCTTTTTACTTTTAGGTGGTAGCAATTCTTTACTATTTTTCTTTCTTAGAAAAATTGTTGTTTTTGCTTGAATTTTGTGATAAAGTTTTGTAATAAAAAGAAAATTTTTTAACCTTTTGTTCGTTCAATGTATACAAGTAAGTATGATGGTTGACGGTGACCCTATTTTGAGAAAAATAGTAGTTTTCACAGACGAACAGACAGACAACAATCCATATAAATTCTGATTCTTACTTTTCAGGTACCTTAAAAACTATCAAGTTTTAAAATTTAAAGGGAGGAGCCTGCCTGCCGCAGCCATATGCGTGAGAGAAAAGAAACAGAGTCGTTACGCGTTACGTAACGAAGTAATTTACACACACACACACACACACACACACACACTATTATATGAAGTTATCGCTTTAAAAATTAAACTTTCATTCCCCGGAGTTGAATCAAACCCACAATCTTCGTTTTTTATAGTCAAAGTTGTTCCAATGCCTTACCACAGCCAGAATTATTATTATTCGACGTTATAAATATAACAAGCTGTCCGCTGACAAGTGCATGTCGTTCATTTAATTATGATGTACAGAGATGAAATAATACGAGTCGTTTGATCGAAGTTTATTAAGTAATTTTATACGTATAATATAATGAATATTGATTTGTGAGATGAATTTAATATAGCAATGTATGTAATTTATATTTTATAATTTATTTTAAATGGGGAACGGAGTATCTTAACACATGGTTCCCTCTGCCTATTCTGCTGTGTGCGAGATACATCCTGAAGCTGATTAAGATTTATTACTATATTTTATATGCAGCTTTGCGCTTTTTGTTTGATATGGCATAAATCATCTATCTAATGTAAAAAGATTTAATTCTAACTAGTAGTTTCAGAGATTAGCGTTCTCAAATTCAAGTTCAACAAACGCTTTAGTTTGTTATATTAGTATAGCTGGTGTAGTGTATGCGTTTATATTCTCATCCTTCATCCAATTGTTCAATTCATATAGTCACACGTTCGTTTGTTTGTTTATAGTTTGAAACGTATCGTGCGCACCGCTTCATATACGTATACGAGAACCACCAGCAAGCCAGTAAGATTTGGTTTTGGTAATCGGTCCTTTAAGTGCGGCTGCGAGCCTGTATAATATTTTTTTTTAGCTTCACCCTATATCTCTCACACAGCAACGTAACTAGTGGCAACCTGGGAATCTAATGTTAAGGCGCTCCGTTCCCCAATGTCCGCGGAATTCTTGGAGCTTTACATGTTTAGTGGTGGCACTCAAAGCAGCGCATTAACCCGTTACCAGAGATATTATTCCCTCGAGTGGGTATCAAACCTATAATCGTCGCATTTACAGTCACACGACGGCTACGACGGCCCAACGACGTAAAATACATACCTACTTAAGGTAAAAGACTGACTTTACAGATTGTAAAGATAATAATATCGTAGCACAGGGAACCAATGTTTAACTGATAACAACGCAAACTGCGGAGTTGAGTTCCGCGACTTGGCACGCAATGTCTTGAAAATTGGGTGAAAACTAGGAAACGGAGTATCTTAACAAAAACCCCTTTATCCTGTCCCTTTTCCCTACCCTGAAATATGCGCGATATAACGTGAAACTAATCACTAATCTCTCGTTCTAACTCTTTACCCTATCATCATAAAGTTGTATTCGTCGTATATTTTGAGATTTCCTTGAGATGACTATTATACTGAAGAAATACAGAAGAAGAAGAAGAAAATGATTTTGTTTCAGCTATGTAATAGCTGTTTACTGTTGGGAATTAATCACACGGTATACAGCTCTATCTGATGCTAGAGTCGTAGTTGTTTCTCACAAATGTGCACAGTATGAATGTGCCTTTGATATTTCTTTCAACTTGACTTCAATGAACTATTTAAGTTTTTACATATGTCTAAATTACAAATATTTATTTGTATGTATGTTTATTTAGTAACTGTATTATAGTAGTTGTTGTATACATAGTATGTATGTATTGTGTATATTGTATTAGATAATCCTTTTTTTTTTCGGATATTTTTATTCTTTTATTTTTATGATTGCAGTATGATCTTATTCCGCTGTTTGCACTCATCCACTTCCATGGGTTGCCTGGAAGAGATTTCTTTTAGAAATAAGCCCGCCGTTGTAAACATATCTTTTCAACTGTATTTTACTTTTTTTTTTTT
>JAAIXJ010000532.1:0-90987 GCA_013403705.1 Heliconius hermathena | reverse complement strand
TATATATATAAATATTTTAGAAAAGCCTTCTTCCATGATAAACGATCATATGCTTCCAGCATTACTTTTTACTTTCGTAACAGTTTTAAAGCCGTTGCGTGTCAAGCGGCAAAAGTCACGTCACGTTTTGTCTACCAGAGTAGAGAATGGACAATTTAAGTAAAATAAAATATCACGCCAGTCGTGGAGCAGGGTCATTCGAGGTAATAAAATATTTAATATTTTCGGTCTGTCTCGCTCTGGTGACAACAAAGTTCTGGTACTCAACTCTCAATGCTTCAAGAATTCGGCGGAAAGTGGAACGGAGTGTCTTAACACTACATTTTAAAAAAGAATTTGGAATTATAATTTCTGTATTAAAATCTGTGTTTTCATACAAACATACATTTATTTGGGATTTAAATTCGCAACGTTATCTATACCAATATTTTTGGCATATGAAGAAACTTTAATAATCACTCTAGGATTAAACAAAACTAGTTTCAACAGAACACACAAATTTAGACGGCTTTTGGTAGTTTCAATATTTGGGTAAAAAAGTAATAGACAGTAATTTTACTTTTGTTTTCACAGTGTATCCCACATATGGGAGGTGAGATAGAGGGAAACTTGTCTAAAATTAATATTCTGTTTTACACTTTACACGCAGCGACGCCTTGTTAACAAATCAAGGATAAAAATAACAATATACTCCCGAGTGACAATCGAACCCACAACCGTCACGTTACGGTCTCACGCTTGTGCCCCTGCGACACGACGGCCTCACTTAATGTTTAAGTGTCAGTAAATGTCTTAATATTTTTTTACTTAATATTACTAGAAGTTTTTTATAATTTTATTATTCAAAATACTGAGACTGTCTTGATTGTTTCCCATTTGGGGGAGTGAAATTTTTTATATTTTGATTTCCTCGCTCTGGCTAAAAGCATAAGGTTAGCCCCCCATATTTGATATGAATCATCAACCATGTATCAGTATATTCAAAAAATACATAGCAAAATAGTAGCATATTATTTTGAAGGCGTTCCTTGGAAACCGCCTAAGCACTTTGACCCCTAAGCCATACATTTTACTGTACTATAATATTTTAAATTACAAATAATAACATACAGTATTTCTATATTTAAAAAAATAATATCTTATATTTTGAACTAATATTTAAATATTCTGAGTGCATGAGCTATATTACAAGTCTATTCACTTTCAGTACAATGGATGCTTGTCCTATTAGTGAAGGTATTGAACGTCCTCACTGCGACTGCAAAAACTTACTTTATAATATTATATAATATATATAAATTACGATATTTAAAGGACTAAGATACATAGGATTTATTACTAGTTTTAATAATAATAATATAATATTATAACAATAATAATTATCCGCAGGGCAGCTTGTGGTAAGCTGCTGGGGATTGGCGACTCCACGGACTTGAGTCGTCCGAAGGGGAATTGTATACTATCCTCCGTCTCTGGTACTATTCCGTTAGTCTCCTTCAAAAGCCCGGTTCCCAATCCATTTAAACTCCATCCCCTAATCACAATTTAGTTTATCATATTTTCTATACTTCCTACGTATTATCACTGGTATTGTCTATTGTTACTCAGAGATGGATAAAAAAGTAAAAAAAAATGTAGTCTCTAAGTGCCCTCTATGTGTTTGGACTGTGTCCCCACGCAAGCCTTTCAAATGACTGGATTCTTTTGAAAGGGAAAATTAAGAAAGAGAAATATAATAATAATAAAACAACCCATATATAATAGATCTTTCTACCAGGGGCGTACCTTATGCTTCACATCAAAGTCCTAATACATTTCTATTGCCATCTTTTATATACATTCTTTTACACAGTAATTTCAAACATAATTTTTTATTAGCAGTAATTTTAAACACTCTCCGAATAGTGCGTAATTTTTTTGTTTCAAACTGCAATCCTAATTTGTTATAATAATTATAAATAAAATACCCAACTTCTCTACTTTTATTTTATCCTCTTCTCGCATTCTCGCATTTGTCCATGCTTAGTATTTCATAGCCTTCGTCTTTTCAGATATTAACATTATAAAAAGAAATATTTAATTAATTTTTAAAATTGATACTGGAGGGTGATAACGCAAACGAAATGAGGATTCATGTATGAAAAGGTTTGGCAAACCCAGTAGAGAATAAAGCCCAAAAAGCTAATATAATTGCGTCAAAATTTAATAACCAATTTTTTTATTTAAAATCTGATAACTCTACAGACATAAGCCCGTACCCTTTTTTCCATATCTTGATGATTATTACCTTGGTGTTTAATATTTATAAAAATTTAAATATTTACTCTAAAACTAAGGCTAAAAGATAGATAGATAAGAATCAAGTTTTTTACATGTCCTAATTTTTTAAATTATATATCATAGATATTTTTACAAATATATATTTATTTACAGACAAAGGGCGTTGTTGAGATCCGCCACTCCACATGCAATGTCTCGGAAAATCGTGAACGGAAGTGTCTTAATAGAAACGGAGTTAGTAAAGACAACGCACATACAAAATTAAAGGACTTAAAAACTTGATTTTTTTTCTTCCGTACCTCCAAAGGGGAAAACGGAACCATTCTAAATTAATATAATCGAAAGATGTGAGCATTTATGCATAGAATTTACTGCATTTTGCATGAAATCAGAAGAAACCTGAAAATCTAGTGATGAGACACTTCGATCTCCATTAAGGCTCTGCCTTTTCTCATTCCACCGGTTTTTCAAGCATTGCGTGGTTAGTTATTTGCAAAATCCAAAACCACGCTTTGCCTCGTTGTCAGAGCGAGGAAATGATATTATTAAATATTTAATTCATTGAATGGGCATTGAACCCACAACTGTTGTGTTACAGTCACGAGATAGTGCCACTGAGCCACGACGGTCTCATAACATTTATTGTGTAATATAATTCAACCACTACTCCACTAGGACAATTTTCTAATAATAAATATATCTTATTAGCCAAATGGCTATCATTTTATTCTATACCATATTATTCCATTATCAATATCGATATTAGATTACTAAATGTAATGTCCTATAAAAGATAATGGTACTATTAAGAATGGTCATCTATATGAGTTTGAGCATTGTGAAGCTTACAAATCGAGATTTTAATGTTTATAAAAAAGAATATTCTAGTAAAAGAGTAGTCTAAATTTGTTTCGATACATTTAGTTAAAAAAAAACAGTCTCATGTTTTCATGTATAGCAGGGTAGGTAAAGAAAAGTTAGTGTTAAAACACTGCTTTCCTAACTTTCCCCACAATTTCGACGTGTATTTCGTTTCCGTATAGAGTGGTGGAACTTAACGCCGCGCTTTGAGTATCTGAGCGGGGAAATATAAATATTTTGAATATTATAATATTTTTTACAAGTGGGGACCATACTTACAAGCATCGCATTTACAGTCCGACGTCGATTTATAATATTTTTTGTATAAATAAATTATGGGTATATTAAACATATACAATAGTTATTTTTAGCGAATTCTGAAGGCATTCCGTGTCGAGTGGCGAAACTGAACGCCGCGCTTTGCCTCGTTACTAGAGCGTTAAAATTAAATTATTGAGGAAATCGAACCCACAACGCGCCATGATACGGCTCCGCCGCCACGACTAGCCACACTTGTGTGGCGGAAATCGCCGAAATCTGCCACTTGACTATAGGTCCTTCTACAGTGTTACGGCGGCTCTCGACGGGAGTGCTCGTGTCGGTTCATACAATTACTTCGTAGACTGTAAGCGATGTATTTAACGTTTTAACTTTACCATAATATAAACATTTTTAATATAAAATTAGATTTTTAGTGCTTGTGTTGACAGTGAGTGACTAAAATGGTTGACAGGATAATATTTTCGGCGCTGTTTCTGTTATTTTTTCAAGGTAAGTGATTGTAATAGATTTTTTTACGTTGTTTTAGTACGAATTTAGTTTTATTAAATATAGTTTTTTTATTGAGTAAAAATAATTAATATGAAATATTATTTTAAAGAATATTTAAGTCACATGTACGATGTAGAGACCAAAAAAGCTTAGCTCATTTATTATAGTCAGTTTATTTTATTAATTGAAGGATACATTAAAAAAATATTGCAAGCTGTAGGTATAATTTATCGAATACATTTTTGTGAAATTGCAATGACGTATTATAATGGTTACTATGGTTCGTATTCCACTCAAGATATCTCAAACATAAAAAAAGTTTGTATCTTTAGGTGCATACATCGGCGTACCTAGATTATTGTTATGAGAGAAAGGTTTCCAATTTTATTCATAGTTAAAAGTGGACCTTAACTTAAATATTATTTGTATACATTTCTGTATACAAATAATATTTAAGTTAAGGTATAATTATGTAATTAAAGAATAATAACAACTTTCTCGACTCTAGTCTCGCGCTGATCTATTTGTGTAGGAGGCTTTTTAAAATTCTTTAATATTGTTTTCTTATATGTAAAATTCTGGCTTGGACACGTCCACATGGCCTCCTTATTCCTATGGATGCATAATGTTTTAATAGACGTAAAGTGGAGAGTAGAGTCTCTATAATATGTTCAACATGTCTGGCAAGAATACCACATGTATATTGTTAACAAGAATAACTAAAAACACGCTTTTCCTCGCCAAGTGCTACAAATACTATAAAATGTACTACGCGCTATAAATTATATTAGCCTAAACTTAAATGGTTTTCTAGTAATCTTTAATGATCCACTAACTTTATACTTTTAACCATATAACAGTATTATTTTGAGCTTCATGATGTATCCCGCACACAAGCAGGGTAGGCAGAGGGAACCTAGTGTTAAGTAGTAGCAATATAGAGGAGAGCGATGAAGAAAATATTAAAATTTTAATTTCCTCGAGTGGATATAGAACACACAACCTTTCGGGCTTCCAATCACACACTTGTGCATCTGCGCTACGACTGGCCTAAGTTATTAGTTGAACTAATAAATTTTAAAAAAGTTATATATAAAAGTTATATTAGCCCAGTCGTGGCGCAGCGGCACAGAGTGTGATTGTAAAACCGACTGGTTGTGGGTTCGATCTCCACTCGAGGAGATGAAATATTTACTTAAATTTATATTTCCATTTCTTCGCTCTGGTGTCGAGGCTAAACGCGGCGTTGAGTTCTGCCACTCAACACGCAATGCCTCCAGAATTCGGCAGAAAGTGGGGAACGGAGTGTCTTAATACTAGGTTCCCTCTGCCTACCGTGCTGTGTGCGGGATACAGCGTGAAGCTGATTATTATATATCATATAATAGTAGTAACGGGAAAACACAATTCAATATTAATAAGTTATTCCTTCATACAAATTTAATTAATCTAAATATGTAGGGCATATTCTGTTTCCTCATTAACGTTGTTTTCCGGATTAAGGGATAAAATTCGATATATTACTATGAGTACAGTCTTTTATTAAATTTATGTTTAATTTCGTCATGTTGACTGATGGTTTTGATGACTAAGGTAAAAAAAAATGTGATTATTCTTTGTATGATTCATACATTTAGTCAGAAAATATATGAAACGTTGAGGCTGTCGTGGTGCAGAGGCACAAATATAAGACTGTAGATGTGATGGTTGTGGGTACGATTCCCATTGAGGAGAATGAAATATGAATAAAATATTGCAAAGTGTGACATAGAGTTCCGTCACTCACCAAGTAATGCCTCACGATAGTCAAATAAATTTATCTATACATTACTTACTCTACTCCCACCTTTGCGCCATGTTCATGCTTCGAGCACAGTGTCAAATTTTCTCTAACTTAGAAATAAGAATGTTTTCAAATATTTGAATATATTTCTAGTTCCTTTCAGATACTAACTCGTTTCCCTCGTATTCTGTAAAGTATAGTGGTAGAGTAGTTAAATAAAGGTACAACAAGGACGTACTACGTATTTTTTAGCTTCGCGCTTTATCCTGTATATTACAAAGTAGGCAGAGGGAACCTGGGAACCTAGTGTTCAGACACTTTGTTCTCTATTAAGATGTTTCCGTTCCCCATTTTCCGCTGAATTCCTTGGGGCATTGCGTGTTAAGAAGCGGAACCCAACGCCGCGTTTTGCCTTGTTACCAGAGCGAGGAAATGAAAATATTAAACATATCATTCGAGTGGGAATCGAACCCAAAACCGTAGCGTTTACAGCCGCAGGCTTGTACCGGTGCTACAATGCCATACGTGTATGTACAGAGAAGAGTAAGAGGCTTACAATGTTAGTATAGTCTTATTACGAATTAGGAAACAGGAAAGAAGATTGATATTAATAATAATAATATTTTATATATATATATATATATATATATATATATATATATATATATATATATATATATATATATATATATATATATATATATATATATANTAAATTTATATTTCCATTTCTTCGCTCTGGTGTCGAGGTTAAGCGCGGCGTTGAGTTCTGCCACTCAACACGCAATGCCTCCAGAATTCGGCAGAAAGTGGGGAACGGAGTGTCTTAACACTAGGTTCCCTCTGCCTACCCTGCTGTGTGCGGGATACAGCGTGAAGCTAATTTAATTTTATTTTTTTTATATATATATATATATATATATATATATATATATATATATATATATATATATATATAGAGAGAGAGAGAGAGAAAGAGAGAGAGAGAAGAATTGCTTGTTTAAAGGTATAAAATAGATAAAAATAGAAAATATATATATCTAAAAAATAATCGAAATGTTTCGTATATTCAACTTGATTTGACAAAGTTCCACAAATTATATGTAGGTAATTGAGGTAGTAAGTTAATTAAGGTAAGCAGAGAGGAAACAATTAAGAACTCCTTCCTCCTCTTTAAGCACCAACTTTAAACCTCGCGTGTTGGTGTCTATCTTCTAATATATAAATATCATAAAAATAGCTTTAAATAGCTTTGTTTTTTATTTACAAAAACTATACAAAATTTTTCGTTTCGAAATAGAATATCGAGATACATTATCGTTGCTGCAGAAAGGCGACGTATATTAACGGAAATATAAAACGTGTTCCGTACATGCCTTTGTCGTTTATATGAAATAGCGAGACGACTAAGCGATCGCGAAAGATCTTTTGTCATTTTTAAACGCTGTATTTTTCTTAGTGTTGATATATTTCTACACTTTTTAACAAGTGTTTGTCTATTCTTCACGAATATGAAATAAATAATACAAAATAAAATAAAAAGCGTGTGACTGCAAACGCAATGGTTGTGGGTTAGATTCCTACTCGGGGGAGGACAACTTCTACTATTTTTCTTTCCTAAGTGTGGAATAACACTTTAAAAATGTCAAAAATATTTTATTAATAGCATTGTCTCTTGCCAAATGATAATTCTAATTAATTGTCTTTCGGTCGCGAAAATTTCTAAAAATCTTTCTACAAGAGATGTTAACAACATATATAATGTAGCTTGATGACAACTCATGTCTTAGTGGTCAGAGCGCTTGGACGACTTCCAAGAGGGGCGGGTTCAAATCCCGCTACGTTCAAATATTTTATACAATTTCTTAATAAATCCATTTCTGTTATCTATTTACAGTTTTATCTCATAGATTCCCGAAAAATAATATGACTTTTCTAATATTCTACACTAATAATAATAAACATGAGTGCTTAAGTACGCCGCGGCGTTGAGTTCTGCCGCGGCGTTGAGTTCTACCACTCAACACGCAATGCCTCCAGAATTCGGCAGAAAGTGGGGAACGGAGTGTCTTAACACTGGGTTCCCTCTGCCTACCCTGCTGTCTGCGGGATACAGCGTGAAGCTAATTTAATTTTTTTTATGAGTGCTTAAACAACTCAATAACCCCCTATTCTGTAGATGTTGATCTTATAGAAATTGTACTGTGAACTTTATCTCACTTTTAACAAATCTCTAATAACTCAGCTCTCAGGTTACCCGAAACCAACAGGATTTTCAGGAAGGGAATGGTGGACCTGAATCTATTAAATCATACCATTTTCATTTCTTTACTTTTCAATTCTGGGCCCAAGAATGTATGCAATCGTTTCCGTTCATTAATTAATTTAATGTGGAATAAATAAAAATAAATAAAATCAGTTTCACGCTGTATCCCGCACACAGTAGGGTAGGCAGAGGGAACCTAGTGTTAAGATACTCCTTTCTCAACTCTCCGCCGAGTTCCGGGGGCATTGCGTATTAAGTGGTGGAACTCAGCGCCGCGCTTTGCGTCGACACCAGAGCAAAGAAATAAAAATATAAATGTAAATGAATATTTCACTATACTTTAATGTGGAATAATACTATAAAAAGCTGTAACTCATATGTAGCATTGTTAAGACACTCCGCTTCTCACGTTCCACCGAATTCTGAAGGGAGTGTGTTGAGTGGCGGTAATCAACACCTACACCAGAAGCTCGACACCAGAGCAAAGAAATGATAATCGAATCCACAACCTGTCCACGACTGGCCTCTATATAGGTACTCCATTGTATTATATAATACATAGCAGCATGGATATCACGTCGCGGTTAATCAACTCGTAGATAGCTACAGTTAATTAATCTAACATAACGCTTCTGAAACTATTGACATCCTCAGAGCTCTATTATAGGGTAACTAAACAGTATTGGTTGTGGGTTCAACTTGTGATTTTTAAAAATAATAATCTTAAATAAATATTCATTTATTATTTCTTTTAAGTTTAACTTAACTTAGTTTCACGCTGTATCCCTAGTGGGGTAGTCAAAGATAACGGACCGCCAAACGCTATTGTTGACTGTGATCAACCTCTTCATACATAATTTTTACGTAACCTTCCTCCAGTATCTTCGATACTGTATTTTCCAAGTTCTACCGAGGTCTCCCCCTGTCTCTCTTACCGCTCCCTTTTCCACCATAAGTCGTTGCCATTCTTTGCCAGTCCTTCATTTGTTCGACGTGCCCAAGCCAGCTGAGTACGTTTTTCTTCATTCTCACCGTGACATCCTCTCTGGTACCTGTGATTCTGTGTATATTGCGGATTCGATTACCTAATATTTCTTTTAAATCATATATAAATAGATATATCACACATAAATAAATAATTATTTGAGGTCTGTCGTGGCGCTGGGGCACAGACGTACGACAGGTTATAGGTTCGATTCCTGCTCGAAAAAATGAAATATTTAATATTAAATAGGAAACGGAAGCGTCTTAATGGGAGTGGAATGTCTTAACACTAGGTTCCCAAGTTCCCTCGGCCTTTCCTGCGATGTACTGGATATAGCTCGCCACGACTAAGTACACTTATATCATATAATATAATGAAAGAAAAAATTTTACGCCATAAAATTTTTATATTTATCATATTTATCAAAATATAAAATTTCTTATTGAAATTCTTAGACACCTAGGATCCAACAAAGGGACTTATAGAATGGACCTGTCGAGTACTTGTTATATTATATAGACCTTTATATTGTATACGTTTCGCATTTACATATTTTCTTGATTATGACTGACACATTATTTCAATAGCTTTTTGATAGATTCGTAATAATATCGTAATTTCTTATATATCTTTCTTATTTGTATTTTCTTTTTCGACTAGGTTCTTGTTTTTCCAATACATAATAGAATTATGTAATGAATTATTTATTAATCACCTTGATTTTAATAGGATTTTTACGAACATTTAAAATTAAATCAATGTAATCAGCAAACAAAAAAATATTATTTAGTAACACTTACTTGCGATCCCCACTCGAAGAGATGAAATGTTTATTTACATTTATATTTTCATTTCTTCGCTCTGGTGTCAAGGTTAAGCGCGGCGTTGAGTTCCGCGTGTTGAGTAACACGCAATGCCTCCAGAAATTGGCGGAAAGTGGGGAACGGAGTATCTTAACACTATATTCCCTCTGCCTACCGTGCTGTGTGCGGAATACAGCGTGAAGCTGAATTTACTTGCTGAATCTACTTTGCCTGTGTAATCAAATGTACAACTAAGATTTATGCATTTTTGCAAATTGTAAGTGCTCGAGGTAATAAAACTCAAACTTGAATGAACGTATAATATAGTCTATAGGCTAGCCTTCCTCGATACTAATACTTAACCAAAACAATTATTCAATTCGAACCAGTAGTTCCTTACATTATCGCGTTCAAACAAACAAACATTTTTTTTTAATAACATGTCTTTTGGATCTTTTGTTGAATAAATTCATATATACTACCCTTATGATATACAATGATATACTTAAAATGTGACATTAGTTGTTATTTCTAAACATAATTGAACATATTGTCAAGCTGATATTTGATGTTGGAATGTATATTATTATTCTATTTGATAAAACCGTACATCTCTATGGTAGCTCTACAATACCATATTATTTGATGCACTAATGAGCATTAATTTTAAAATTTGATTTGGTTGTGCATATATTATTATAATAAAGGCTTAGTTGACACATATTTCCAATAACATATATTCTTCATAAGTATGTGCTTATGTATAATTATATATAATTAGAACATTTGGAAACAGTCTCTTTATCCAACGCGAGGAGTAGGAACCTAATGTTAACCCAATTTCCGCTAAACTTTCGAGACTGCTTTTTCTGAGTTGACACCGCACTTTGTCTACCAGAACGGGGAATTGAAAATAAATTTAATACAATCATAGTGAGGAAATGCAAAACTACAATAAACGGCGGACTTTAGTATATTCCCAAATAAAAAAAAACAGAGAAAATTTTCACTTTTAGCTACTTTTCTTCTTTTTGTCTCTAGTTATTAAAGGCGGTGTTAGTCAAATCAGAAAAAAAATCTACAATTTTCTAAGTAACCAAGTTATCAATTTAGCAACGTAGTATTTTTTTAAATGTGTAGTACTTAACGTAGATTAAAAGAAAACCAATCAACTTATGTAAGATACACTGTAGAACAGAAATATGTTTTACTATACATTTATACTATATATTAGAGTATTTTTTAGCTTCATACTGTATTCTGCATATAGTAGATTAGGCAGAGGGACCTAATGTTACGACACTGCATTCCTCGCAACCGTTGAATTTCCGATTTTGCATGTACTTGTAAATCATTTAATTCAATACGGAAGAAAATTTAAAGCCTTTTAGAAATATATGGCAAGAAATATCAAAAGAAATAAGCTAAGTATGGGTTGAGAGAACTGCTAAGAACGTACTTTTCAGAAACTTTAATACAACATCTATAGAAATTAAGAAGCTTCGAATTACACCTACAACTTTGATTTAAAAACCGAGTGAATGAAGATACTTCACGTTATAAACTTAAACATCTTTCAATTTTCTTTTTAAGTTTGAAAGTAATGATAAAATATTTTATAATACAAAATTTGACTTTGAAATAATATTATAGGTGTTTATTTATTTATTTTCAAATATTTCATATTTTCCCGAGTTACTACCTAGCTACCTGCACGTATATTAAAGTCATATTAAAGTCATAGTCAGAAGCCAGTCGTAGCACAGCGGCACGAAGTGTGACTGTAAAACCGGCTGGTTGTGGGTTCGATCCCCACTCGAGGAGTGAAATATTTACTTAAATTTATATTTCCATTTCTTCGCTCTGGTGTCGAGGGAAAGCGCGGCGTTGAGTTCTGCCACTCAACACGCAATGCCTCCAGAATTCGTCTTAACACTAGGTTCCCTCTGCCTACCCTGCTATGTGCGGGATACAGCGTGAAGCTGATTTATTTTATTTTATCTGCACATATATTAAAGTCATAATCGAAGACATAAAATTTGCCCTTTTTTAGATTTCCGGTAAAAATAGAACCCTCATAGGATAACATTGTTTTCCGTCTGTCCGTCTGTTAAGACCATTTATCTCGAGATCACGTAGATGTGTCAAGCTGAATTAATATTAAATAGTCATTAATTTCTTATAGCTAAATAGATTTGTTCTTCGAAGCTATTCTTACATATTCCTAATTCTCTACTGTTACAGCTATTCATTATTTTTACTTTCATTTTGTATCCCGCATATTACAGAAGACAGAGTATCTTGACACTCCATCCAAGTTCTCCATGGCTACCCTGTTATATAAAAATCTTGAAGCTAAAATTATAATAATCACTTAAGCTACATATAAGGAGAAATAGTCATTCCTTTACTAAATGTACTATGAAATCTGACCAATTTCATGTTAATTCCTCAATTGATCCCAATAGATTACGATAGATTAGACAAGCGTTGCTAAAGCATTAGTATGTTAGTACTACCAGGAACATCGCTCTCGTGGGTATTGCTAAAACGAAACCTTATATTTTAATTAATATTTTCTAATATATTACATACTAACGAAACTACCCGCCTGAACTATAAACTCATATATTTACTCATCTGAATTACTTTCACGTTCTAATAATATTATCACTTTTAGAGACCATATCTATACATTAAAAACTAAAAATTCAGCCAGTGCAATCAAATCTTTGAAGCAATATTTGCGAACAAAATAATTTTAATTGATATAACTTAGTGTGAAGCTACAAAAAATCTTTTTTATTTATGGACGAAATGAAATGAAACAAACTCAAAATGCTAAGGAAAATTTTCCAAAATACAATAGGGAAAACTACATACAATACAACAAATCGGTTCATCGGTTTTTGAGATTACCGTGCATAAATGCGTATAATTACAGATAAAATTAAAAAAAATCATTGTTCTGCGTTTTATTACATTGTTGTCGCCTATAACAGATTTTCTTATTTTTTCTCATGTACCTATCTTCCATACGTGGCTTCGCCTGTTTGAACTACATAGTTATTAGTGTACTAATCTACTAAACATTACTTTTATTTTCTAAAAAATAAAATCATTTAGAAAACAATATCTACACCTAAACTGAAAAGTAAAGTGCCTGCTAAATTAACAAATCAGTTTTTTATTTAATTTTTGTCGAAGAATTTTCTGTAAAACGGTATAACTTTATTATTAATAAGCAGATTGAAGTAAAACAAACACAAAATATTAACTGAAGCTAGCCAAAACTCTGTTAAGATATTATAATGGGTAACTCAACGCCTTGTCTTGTCTTTTTAGAGCGGTTATAAGAAAAAATCTACTTTTTAAAAAATGGTATACACTATACTATAATAATTAAATTCCACAAAATAGTTGTATATCCCAATACTGGCAACATGAGAATACAAAGCCATACTAATGAAGTATGTTCTGTATCCGACTTATTTACGTTTATAGCTGAATTCATCGGCCGTGTCAAACCCCTGAATGTGTATGTACGGTCTAAGTTAGGCAAATATCCCTTTTATGAGCAGAAATGTTGGGCTTAAGTGTAGGGTTAGGATTATTTTGTACCGTCTTCAAGTAACATTGCAAATTATTGTAGGTACTATTTATATAATGTGTGATATATTTATACTTCATATTTATTAAATAACAATGTGATTTTGTTTTACTTTACGCTATATATGCCACTTTTTCAGTACAAATTCGAGACATCGGCATATGTGGGGCGGAACTCAACGCCGCTCCTAGTTTAACAAGGCCAGAAAATTAAAATGTCGTTCGAGTGGGGATCGCGCCATCATGTTTCCATTCGGACGCAGTTCTACTCTCTCATAATGACCTCTATTATCGCATTTAAAAATGATATACAGTTGTGGCAAATAGAAAATAGTTCACATTTTTACCTTCCTATCCTATAATATTGTAACTGTAAATGTTTGTGAGGATAGATGTTTGTTCCACTTTAACGCAAAACTACTAAACGGATTTAAATGAAGCTTTACATACAAGTCACAGAATAATAACAGATTTTCACAAATATCTTCCAATCAGCTACAATTTTATTACATGTATTAGGTTAAGGGGAAAGTTCTGTCGTATTTTAAAGAAAATATTTAAATTCATTAGTATTAATACGTGTTTAATATTAATCAATGATATATGCTCCGTTATATGTTATAACTTGTTTACATTTTTCAGGTAACATGTGAATTTCAATTTTGTAGAATTTCTCGTCTTTGGAGTTGAAATAGTCAGCAGCTGCCTTAAAATATAAAAGAGTAGATTTTTTCCCGTAAGATAATTTTGCAGAGATCTGAACAGATGTAATGTCAGGTGAATACGGTGAAAATTCTAATCCGATCGTCTTCCGTTTTTTTAGTGTCATCATTGCACTATGCGGTCGAGCATTATCGTGGTGGAACACTATTTCTTTTCCATCACTCATCCACTTTCATCTTCAGTAATCAGCTTGTCCAAAAAGGCCTTCACATTATGTTTAATCAGATTGTGATTAATACATTCTTCCACGATCAGAATTTCTTTTTCGTTAATTCTCCCAAAATTTTACTTTATCACAAATCCAAGAAATTTAAGTGATTTCCAAAAGTTGTATGATGAATGCCAAACTCTTATGCAATTTCTCGACTTGTTACATGTGGGTTATTGTCCAAATGGTATGCAAAATATCATTTTCGATCTTGGAGGGTCGTCCCGATCATTTCTTGGAAGACCAGATCTCCGGAAAGAAATTTGCTAAGCCATATTTGACAAGAACGAACATATAAGTACAACATCTTTTCCAAATACCGCAGATACATTTTTACATGCAACTGATGCGTTGCTTCCTTTTTGGAAATCATACAAAATGCAGTGTCGTAAATGCATTTTATCCACTGACATATGTTTCACCTTAAATGTAACAAGTAAACGATGAACAGTACTAAAAGGAGCATACAGCTGGTATTAAATAAAACAATAAACAAAGTAAAATAAACAAATATAAAATTTATTTCATTTTTAAATAAACGAAGCAAACGTTAAATATTACAAAATTACAAAAAGGATCTCATACAGTAGGAATCAAATAAAAAAATCGAAATAACTTAGAAATCAAATGTTTTTTTTATTTACAAGAAAAATTACCTGCCTATTTAATATACGACACCACTTTTCCTCCAACCATATATGTGGAAAGTGGTGGAAGCGCTTATTTTACAGCATGTAGGGTAAATCATTTCAAACCGATACCTAAAAAAAGTAATCAAGTTTCCTCAACATCAGTTTCGACGTACGATTATTATTTTCATTTTATGATTTTTATCTATACTATATTACGTGTGACGCAGTTACGAATAGATACTAATAACGTAAACACCTGCTAGTACAATTTCATTCTTAAAAAACATACCAGAACGAGAAAGGGATATCTCTCGTTCTATTTTATCCAATTACCTATTTTCTATAATAAACCTAATCAAGTTATTTGTAGCTCTGTCCTCCACCTCCTGTAGTTCTGAACGGTAGCATTGTGTGTTGGGTGGCAGTCCCCAACAAAGACCTCGTCGTTACTTGACACACCAGCGGGGATCCACTCGACACGTCGAACGAATGAGTGATGAAAGAATGGCAAAAAAAAATTCCACAGAAAGCTTGATATTTCTTAAGATTAGATAGGCTGCTAGGTTTTGACATCAGGTACTTGGACCTTAAAAATAAATTATAGATTATATGTAGCCGAAGACTAATAGGTATATATTAAAAAAAACATTAATTTTAATACGTCCAGTAGTTTCTGCTAGAATCACGAACAACAGTCAGACAGACAAGAATTCCAAAAATCTAATTTTAGTCTTCTTTTACTAGTATTATTCCTCCAGAAGTCTTTTTTTTAGTTTATATTCAATCTACAGATTTTGCCCCTTCTACAGTTTTATTGATTCTACAGTTTTATTATGATATATATAGATATATAGATACATAAAATTTTCTTTGAAAAAAAACTTTTTTAAATTTTTAGCAAAACCTCTTTCGTTATAATTGTATTAGGCTTCTATAGAGTAGTTAAAACTGTGCTTTCATTTAAAATGGTGAAAATAAAAACACTCTGTATATGTAAATGTAACATTTGAAATTTATAGCAAAAAACCGCAGTCTCATTGTCCTTGCGAAAGAGAAGTAGCAAATTAAGTAACGCAAGCTTTTTCCCAAATACAAAATTAATGGCAATCTATCTCCAGAGACGTTGTACTTATTTCAAAATTGTAAGGAACATGAAAATATATTAGAAAAAAATCCTACTTAAAGTAATTATAATCTGTACAATATGGACATTTATTATTTTTTCGGTTTCTTTGTTTTTTTTTTTATTTTTTATTGTTATTTCTTAACACTATAGACACTTGGTCCGTACCCTTTTTAAATGTATTATTATATCTAATTTCCTTATCATATATATTAATTACATTATCGTTTACATACTTTTTATTATATTTTTAACTTTACATTATTTTACAAAATTTTACTTAGATCTAAGGTTAAGCGAATGTTTATATATGTATATTTAACAATTTTTCATATTACAATATATATTTAATTACATAACTATAAGTGCATGATAAAATTTTATAATAATTGATAACTGATTTGGATGTGAGGAATTTTGCACTAGGATAATGGCATGACCGCTATGGTGGAAGAGATGACCGCTGCGTTCCTATCTTTCAAAGCCATCTTTAAATTATATTCCACAATGCGTTTTGTCGTTACCTCCGTCGCGTTCCGAATTAACATTTTGACTGCGTCATCTTTACCTTCACTTCACTTCTTTGTTTAAAAACGTCGGATTTCATAATTTAATAAAATCTCTAAATGTGCACTAAAAGAAAATCTATCTAAATTTTCTAAATTTCTAGATCTAGATCTCTAGATATTCAAATTAACAAGTTCCGAGTTTTTAAATATCAGAATATCAAGTGGCTAATTATGTATAAGTCCTATTGTAAGATGAGGCAATCTTGAGCCACATATGACTTCAATTTTGTTTTATTTTTTTACATGCCCGTAATATAATAGTTTCATTCATTATCAACTCACTTAGAAAGAATGTAACCGTAAAAGATGCAACTTTGAAATTTTTCAAAAAAAAATATTTTAAATTAAAAAGTAGCTTTACGGCTTTTAAGATGCTCCGTTCCCCACTTATCACTTATCTTTCAAAACATAACTTTGACGTTTCGTGATTAAAGTGAACACCGTGCTTTATCTAGCAGAGAGAGAAAATGAAAATAGAAATAATCGTTCCTCCGAGTGGGAAGCGAATTCACGACCATCGCGTCTACATTTTGGTGGTGTCCCATTACCTACATAATAATATTCCTGACAATGCCACAATTACTTGTTACAAAACAAAATATCTGAGAATGTTATACTATAGTTCGCTTCCAAGCCAGTCCCTTTTAACGTAGAAATTTTAATATTAGGGCACCCAAAACCTTTTAAAGGGCATAGCACTTCCTGAGGCCGGGATTAAGAATTTATATGAGAAATACATTAACTTTTAAATATTTATGAATATTCTTATAGGTTTGATTTAGATTCAAATATTAATTTTCACATGTGAATAAGTTGCGACGTCATTGTGGCAAAATATCTGACTGTAAAGGTAGATAAAGGATAAAGGTGATAATTGTGAATTTGATCACCAATAGTTTTTTTTAGGTTTACGAAATCACCGCCGCGCTTCTCCTCTTTACCAAAGCGAGGAAATGAAAATATTAAATATTTCATTATCCCGAGTGAGAATCAAACCTACAACCGTCGTCCTTATAGTCACACGTTTATCGTATTTTTTAAACTAATTTCGTTAAGGTGAGAATGAAGAAGAACGTGCTCAGTTGGTTTGAGCACGTTGGGCGAATTAGTGATGAAACAATGGCAAATAAGATTTATGAAGGAAAAGTTAGCGGCAAGAGAGTTAGAGTAAGACCTCGGTTGATCTTTCAAAAATAATATATATAAATAATATTATATTATTTTTCCAAGATAACTAATATCTGAATATTAGTAAGAAAATTTATTCATTCCGATATATACATAGTTTTATATATTAAGCTCGTATTTGAAGTTAGTCAACCGATTTAAGTAACAATTGAAAAAAAACCATTAAATATTTTTTTTAAATTATTTTCTCAAAATATAGTCAGGTCAGTCGTGGGGAGGTGGCACAAGCATGCGACTGTAAATGCGACAGACAGAAGACTGCAGAATTCGTCGGAAAGTGGGGAAAACGAAATATCTTAATAGGAACAGAGTGTCTTAAAACTGGATTTCCGGGCTCCCTCCGCTTACTCAGCTACACGCGGGATAATCGTGAAGCTAATAATATATATAGTATCGTTGCGAAATTACACGCAATTACATATCGCTTAGAAATGTATATCACATCAGCATTTATAAGAGCAGACGAACGAAGTTATTAACCCTAAATACATACATTTATAAATATGTCTTATATATAGAATATACAAGAAATAATATTCTAACATTCTAGTTATTTCTCCCAGTCTAAGTTCTTCACTTGTTTTCATACAAAACCTCATATACATCTTAAAGCAACGTCGAATATTATTATGCTGAAGCCGCCCCAAGATGTATTGGGGCAGAAGTAACTAAATTATTACAGTAAACCTTTAACAATGTAGGTGGTTAGTAAAGTTACACGTGCGAAAACCTATAATTTTATTAAGTTGACATGTTCCCTTATAAATATAATGTTAGTATAAAGATGACAAAGCAGGATATTTTATGACACGGTCCTTAAAAGTTGTAAATTTAATAAAAAATATTGTAAATTATAATTAATATTGTTAATGTAGCACTTGCTTAGTTAAGACTCACGTATCCAAGAGTTCTAGATTATCTACAATATCGCTTATATCGAAAATATTTTTACCAATTTTATAAAAAGGACATGTATGTATTTATATGATATTGTTGGAATTTGATAATATTTATTCATGATATATCGGGTTAATCTACAACGGGAAACAAACATCGTTGATAACACCATAAAATATATAAAAATATATTTTGAAATTAATAAATTTTCTTACTCTCAATATTGAAGTATAAAAATAGATTCTTGGATTTTTCTCGTACAGTAGGTAACTTAGTGTTAATATACTCTGTTCTCCGCTTTTCGTCTGAATTAGAGTGTTGAGTGAACTCTACGCTAAGTTTTGCCTTACCCGAGTAAGGAAATGAAAAAAGACGTAAACGTAGATTCGACTTCCACTCGAGGGAACAATTATTTTTTTAATTATTTTCCTCCACTACGGTAAAACAAAGTGCGTCACCATAAGCAATGTATGGAAATTTCGCTCTAAATTGAAAAGATAACGGATTGTAAATGAAAGTGGTACGGAAACGATTATAAGGTCCACACAAACAAAATTGCTTGCGCTAGTGACGAAAATTCAGTATTCATAATTTATTTCTTTTCTAAATCCTTATATA
The DNA here is from genome assembly GCA_013403705.1 of Heliconius hermathena. NCBI lineage: Eukaryota > Metazoa > Arthropoda > Insecta > Lepidoptera > Nymphalidae > Heliconius > Heliconius hermathena. Next base: position 71,671 of record JAAIXJ010000532.1, on the reverse strand, counting down.
GCACAAAGCTGCAATTATAGTGATTCTGAAAGACAGTGTCTAGAGTGTCGAGATGCAAAACGCTTCCGGTACAACCCCTGGTATTACAATGACATTGTACTTTACATTTCACTTGTGTTTCATCTATTTCAGATATTTTGTACTGGAATTTTGTGAATTTAACGGATATGATACAGTTGCTCAATCTTCGTGAATAAATGAAAAATACGATTAAATTTGTGATTTAAGAGGGCATCGAGGTGTAGTGGGAAGTCTAAGTGTAAAAACGATGGTTATGGTTGGCATTTCTACTCAAAAAGGAGTATCGTTTTCGCTTTCCCGATGTGTTAAAACTAAGTCGGACGTTGAGTTTCGCCATTCAAGACACATCTAGAGTTAAATCAGAAAGCTTCATGTTGTATCCCCAATATAGCAGAGTAGGCAGAGGGAGCCGGGGAACCTAGTGTTACGGCACTCCGTTCCCATTAAGATAGTTCCGTTCACAACTTTCCGTCGAATTCTGGAGGCATTGGTGTTTTTTTTTTAAAGAAAAACGACAAGGTATAAGTGATCACCGCCGCCCACTACACAGTGTTTATCACTAGAGGAGCTACAGGTGCGTTGCTGACTTTTGAGGTAAAGATGAGTTTATTGAAGGTACCCAAGTCAAATTGACTTGGAAACACTGTCGAAGGCATCCTACAATTGCAAGGCGCGTAGTAGTCACGTGTCCAGATGATGTGGATGATATTAAAGTTTGTGACGTACTGTGTGGTTAAAGAATTTTAGAAGAATTAGTAAACATGCCATGTGAGTGTACAAAATTAAATAGCTAAGCGCGCAGTTGTGACATCAATTTAAGTTATTGTTTTAAGCAGTATATTTATCAAATTTAATAAATTAAAAAAGGGGATGCATATTAAGTCTTGTCTCATTAGCATCATCATGCCGTAGCCCACAACTTAAAGTACCTAGAGGATCGGTTATACTTCCTATTTGGAGCATTCGCCTTCGGATCCTTAGCAACCAGTGCCTCGGCTCAAATTTAGTATGCCTCGCGTTTGCTAAAGGCAGACGTATCAAACCTTGCAAACAACAAACAATAACAAAAACAACAAGGCTTGCCACTGATTTGCACTACAGTGCTAGGAATATAAAGTTCCATGTCCTGTATAACTACTTCGGCAATAGCAGCAGCACAGGTACTAGGATCGTCGGAATAGAAGCAAACTGGACTCAGTCAGCCTCAGCTCAGCCAGTTTAGGGACTGCTGCTGCAGTGGTTGGAAGATCCCAAAGGGGCATCGACGACGATCTAGTAGTGTTCCGGATGTGAAGTCAGCAGAAGGTCCAATAAGAGGCATTGTGGTTGTTCACGCCCGGGAGTCGGGTAGGCGACTCAACCAACTGGGACAATCCATTCGCCATAGCAAGTTCGACTACAGGCCTCCCCGCATGGTCAGTAGTATGTGATCCAAGTCAAAATTATAACTATAACTAGTAATGTAGTTAATCTTCACGCTTTATTCCTAGCGGGGTAGTCAGAGAGAATGGAGCGCCAAACGCGACTGTCTCTACATACCTCTTTCGCCTCGTCCACTATCATCAACCTCTTCATACATGCCCTTCGGGGGGTCCTCATGCTTTTTACGTGACCTTCCTCCAGTATCTTTGATACTGTGTTTTCGAAGGTCAACCGAGGTCTCCCCCTACCTCTCTTATCGCTCACTTTTCAAGTCAAAATTGTGTGCATTAAAATCGCCAAGTATCACGACCTCTGGAAGTTTGTCTCTAAGTGCCGCTATCATATTTCAAGAGGGGGTGAATTACATTTTGTTAAGTTATCTTATCGTATGTGTCAAAATATGGTATCGATTAATCCTTAAATGGCACCTGTATGAAATAAATTGTTTAATATAGTAAATGATATCCCATCAAAAACATAAATGTAAAATGAGAGCCAAGTTCAGTAATATGATATATGCCTTGGTTGTTGACTTCAGCGATAAAAGAAGTGAGATGTAAATGTTTGCCAAGTTCAATGGTCAGTCTTGAAATTTATTTTTAACAATATAAAATATTTTATAACACCTTAAATGTCCTATCTTCTTACAAATTAGGAGACTATATTTATGTGTAAGACCTGACTTGGCTAGTTTTCAAATGAATCAATGAAAGTATCGATATAAATAAATGTATTCCAAGAACGTCTAAAACTAAAAGAGCAAATTTTGTATTCATTCTTGGTAGGCATACAAGCCTACTATAAATTCATATGAAAACTATTATTGCGTGTTGAGTGGCGAAACTCAACGCCGCGTTTTGTCTTGATGGAAATATAAATTATATATTTTTTGCTTTTTTTTCAGCTTCACGATGTATCCCGCGCACACCAGGATAGGCAAAGGAAACGTAGTGTTAAAACACTCCGTTCCCCACTTTCCGCTGATTTCTGGAGGCATTGCGTGTTGAGTGGCGGAACTTAACGCTGCGCCTTGTTTCAACACCAGAGCGAAAAAATGGAAAAATAAATTTAAATAATAAAATTATTTAATTTTCATCTCCTCGAGTGCGGATTGACCTCACAAGCAATCGGTTTTACAGTCACACTTTGTGCCCCTGCGCCAAGACTGACCTTACACACAGACAGACAGTATATTATTATTAAATTTTATATATAATATATTTCTATTTTTTTTATCATTATAATTATTTTTTATATTTATTTTTTATGTATTATTTATAGTTTTTTGTTTCTTTTTGTAGTTTTTAGTTTTTTTTTTTGTTTTTTGTAGTGACTGTTTTTAGGGTTCCGGACCTCGAAAGCAATAAAAAAGAACCCTTATAGGATCACTTAGTTGTTTGTCAGTCCGTTCATCTGTCACTTTTTATCTAAAACGTGTGGAGGTATCAATCTGAAATTTTATCAAATACTTCAGGTCTACGAGGTCAGTCCTGGTACAGCGGCACAAAATGTGACTGTAAAATCGACTGGTGGGTTCAATCCCCACTCGAGGAAATTAAATATTTATTTACATTTATATTTTCATTTCTTCGCAATGGTGTCGAGTCAAAGCGCGGCGTTGAGTTCCGCCACTCAACACGCAATGCCTCCAAAAGTCGGCGGAAATTGGGGAACGGAGTGTCTTAACACTAGGTTCCCTCTGCCTACCCTTCTGTGTGCGGGATACAGCGTGAAGCTGATTTAGGTCTACTGTTCCTTGGGACTATGAAAAAATCAAACTTCTAAGCCAATGCAATCCAAAGATACGTTTATACCGCAAATTTTTAAAACTCGCAAGGGAATTAAAACCTACAGGATATTTACCGTGAACTCATACACTTGAAATTTGTTACGCAACAACATATTGAAGCCCTTGAAATCCACATGATGACAGGCTTTCTCAGGACATAAATTACAGTCATTTTCTGCTACAATTGGAGAAATATTTCTTATCTTAAAATATACTTGAAGGCAATTGTTGTTTTAGATGGCTTACGTAAGTACTAGTGAAGTTAGTCTACAACAAATAAAATATTTACTAACGCCTGACATTTAAATAAAGCAACATATAAAAAATACATTATTCTTATTTAAATGTCAGGCGTTAAACCAATAAACTAATTGTCATCAACTTTGATTGCTATTCTTACTTTACAAGCACTATAAGTAAATGTTCCTAATAGAATCTATTTATTGAAAAATGATAAATATTACTAGTTTCGGAGTTTTTCCTTTATATACACCCAATTACTTAACTGGATGCCAAATTTCACCGTCCTAGGTCACCTAGAACTGGGTTAGAATTAAGGTCTATAGGTCAGTCAACCCCCTGTTAAAATTGTCGATTTTCGGACGTCATTATCTAAATAACTATTTGAGCTGTGCTTATGAAATTTGATGCACGTATACAAGTAACGGGTCTAAGTTTTTGAGTAAAATTTGACAGATTTAGATGAAATAGTTTTTGAGTTATGAAGGGGTAAAAAGTGGCTTCAAATGGTTTGTGTAAAATTACCCACGGTGCTGCTCGCCAGTTCTGTTTTACTGAACTTGGCTACGCGCGACCGAGTGTAATGATATTACTTTATTAAACAAGTTTTTCAATTACTGACATGGTGATAGAATATTGTATTGAGCTACTGACGAACAATAAGGTCGTCTCGTGACTATATCAGGTCAACTTGTTTATACAATTATGACAAGGTTGAAGAGGCGTTTTACGTATAGTTCCTTTTTATTTTATACTAGCGGACCCGGACGCGGCTTCGCCTGCTTAAACTCTATGAATGTTTATTAGATCTATTTATGAAATAGTTTTTGAAAATATGTTACTAATTTAAATGAAAAAAATTATAAGTAAATGTAACCAATAAAATATTAATAAAAAAAAACTAAACAAAACCAGCTACATTATTAATATTATCAAAGTACCTAAAATAAATATTTAAAAGAATTAAAATTAAATGTGTTGTGCTATGTTTTTGAAAGTGCGTGTGGTTAATTACATAATACTCAAATACAATAAAAAAAAATATATTTTTTGTCTCTATCTGTCTTTCTATTTCCCCGAGCTACTGTCCAGAATAACTGAATTGATTTTTATTGGACTTTCAGTACGATTTTACTGATTTACCCGGGAAAAATCTTTTTACACGTTTACCTTGCGCGCGTACAATAGATACTATATAAAATAACTAAAGTCCTTTATACATTAAATATGATAAATTTTGCGAGCAATATCAAATAAAATCGCATAAAACTAAAACTACAATTTATTAAGTGCATAAATACGGTATAGATAACCATCCAACCAAGATGAAATAACGAACAATACTTTCCTTAATACTTAAATAATATTATGCCGATGCCGCGCGGAGCCGCAACTTACACCACACCAAGAAATTAATGAAAATCTAACTAATCTACTACTCGAATAAGCGAAGAACCAAAGAAAAGTATAAATTAATTATAAACAGTAAATAATTACATAAAAATTAACAGTAGTTCGAAAATGTATGAAAATTTACAAAACCGTCAAAGTCATCTGCCCGTTCGCGTCGGTCATACTATGCCGCTCGTAGGCTAGGTCATTTCGAATCAGTGACATCTCCTTAATTATTTATTAGAATGTTATACAGTAAACTATAATTTCAATCTAGATGAAATGCTAAAAGTGACTATTATATTCATTTTCATAAGGATCAATATCAAATTATAGAAAATACATACAACAAAAACCCGATAAATATAAAGTAAATTAATTAAAATGGTTACTTGTTGTTACTGTGTTACTTTGCTCAAGCTTCAGAGATAAATATGGTATGTGTATCGCGGACTTTTTTAAACATTATTTAAAGGACAATATTTTTGTAAAACATTATTTTTATGTATCTCATAAGGTTGAGTCGGCGCACGCCATGTATGCGTTAAGCAAGCTCATTTTGGGTGACGTTTGCTTATAACAACAAATAAACTTTGCAAACCGTTGCTTAGCAACGGTCGGTTGTTATTAACATGGCGGAATAAATTGCCTGTCAAATTAAAAAATATTTTAATATATTAATATATATCGACAATATTACAAATATGGGAAAAGTAACCTATGTTCATCCGAAGACCCTCAAGTAGAGATACTTGAGGGTCTTGAGGGTATGAGTATTTTATCATAATTGAATTAGCGGTTTGGCCCTGATTGAGTAAAAGACAGACAGACAGACAGACAGACAGACAGACAGACAGACAGACAGACAGACAGACAGAGTTACTTTCGAATTTATAATATAGGTATGGATAAAGTAAGTAGTAGTACTTTAATTTAATCTTTTTTGGTATATATCTAGCTAGGATTTCTGCGTAGTCTAGAATTGGAAAGCAAAAATAAAGGTTAAGTAAAAAGAAAACAAACCGCAAGTAATAATTAAATATTTGTAAAAAGCATATTTTTGTACGTATCCGGTATACGTAACGGTAAATAATAAAATAACCATAAATCACGCGGGCGAAGCCGCGAGGAAAATATTAGTAATAAATATAAAAGCTAACTCAAGTTAATTACTGAATAAAACAGATAACTTCTACTAAATTAACAAGATAGAAATCAAAAGGTAGTATCTTTAAAATAAAAAAATAATAGATAAGACAGCATTTTCCCTCGATGCTTTAGTAATTGGACCGAAGTTAAAATTCACTTTTAATTACATTTTAGATCTTGCGAAAATTCATTTCGTTTTTTTCTTCTTTCCCGGAAGAGCAATAGGGACGTGTCAGTATCATCTCGAGTCAGCATTATTGACTCTATTATAATTAATAGACGTGAAACGTGTATTTTTATGACAAAGTCGTGTTTTTATAATTAGATTTAGATTTTTTGTTGGTATCTTAAGGAATATTGAAAAAAATATTTTTCGTCTTTCGAGACGTTGTTTTAAGAAATCAACCAATTTATATCTAAAAAGTTATAATGCTAAATGACACGTCCGTTTGTGGCACATTTAAATATTCGTTCAGTATAATGTACCCATCAAAAATGTAAAATGAAAGCCAAGTTAAATGTTAACTAACGCATCGTTCCCGATTTTACCGATAAAAATAATGACAGATATATGAGTACTGAGTTTTATGTCTCCTTAGGATAAAATTCAATGTTAAATTTCACTTAATTTTTTTTATGTCTAGGCTATATTATAATATATTTGCAAGTTAGTGTACTCCCAGCGTGTATTGGACTATTAGGTTCATATTTGATGCCTAGTATTAAAAAATGTCCTAGATATTTTTTAAATTTTATTATTATAAATACCCATGATATTTGATATTTTTAATTTTTTATATATTCAGAGCACAAGCAAAGCGTGGCGTTGTTTTCCACCAATAATGTTCCCCTCTCCACATTATAGGTGAAACTCAACACCACATTGAAATAAACTGACTTGATACAAGGTTCTCTTTGCCTACTCTGCTATGCGCACAAAAATATATTTTCTTTAAAAAAAAAAGCTTTTTTCTTATTTAAGTATCGCCATTTATTGAGATACAAACTATAATTAATAAATGCTCTGCAAGAATTGAATCCACAATACCCATGATTTTGATATTTAATTATATCTACAAATATTCCATTAAGGCACTGACCGTTAAAACACATTCCCCTGTTAAATATATAAATGGCCATAATATTTACGAACAAAGCGTACGCGCTGTGACTAAAGTGATTAATCAGCTTCACGCACATAGCAGGGTAGGCAGAGGGAACCTAGTGTTAAGACACTCCGTTCCCCACTTTCTGCCGAATTCTGGAGACATTGCGTGTTGAGTGGCAGAACTCAACGCCGCGCTTAGCCTCTACACCAGAGCGAAGAAATGGAAACATAAATTTAAGTAAATATTTGATCTCCTCGAGTGGGGATCGAACCCACAACCAGTCGGTTTTACAGTCACACTTCGTGCCACTGCACCACGACTGGCCTCAAGTGAAAAAGTAAAGTGATTAAAAGTTTTAATAATTTTATATATCATTATTCTAGGAGTTGATATTCGCGATGAGTCGCGTCCTTCATCAGGGAGTGACGTGAAGTGATAATCTGTTTAAGCCCCGCTAGCCTTAGCTAAACGAATTGGCGAATGTCAGTTGTTTTAAAATTAAATTGTACAATTTATGTATATTTTTGAGGGCGTCATAGTGCAGCGGTACTAGCGTCCGATTGTTAACACGACGCTTGTGGATTCGATTCTCAGTCGAGGAAATTTAATATTTAAGCTCCGCCACTCAACATGCAATGTCTCCAGAAGTTTTCAGAATGTGGGGAAAGTTTGTTTGAAGAAAAATCGTCGTAGCTAAGCCCGATGATGAAATCCAACACTCAACAAGGCACAAAATGTTTTAAAAAATTAGGCAGAAAATGGGCAACGGAGTGGCTTAACATTACCTTGCTTCTGCCTACGGTAGGCAAGAAAAAGCTAGCAGCAGTAAAAAAAAAGATACCCAAATTAAACTCAATTGAGCTACGATTATGTCAAAATGTAATATGATTACTACTTTTCATATAAAATTCAGAGAAAACTTTTTAAAACTTTTTTTTTTCATTAAATACCTAAATATCTGCATAAATGTATATTGAGGCCAGTCGTGGTGCAGCGGCACGAGGTGTGACTGTAAAACCGACTGGTTGTGGGTTCGATCCCCACTCGAGGAGATGAAATATTTACTTAAATTTATATTTCCATTTTTTTTCGTTTTGCGTTGAGTTCTGCCACTCAACACGCAATGCCTCCAGAATTTGGCAGAAAGTGGGGAACGGAGTGTCTTAACACTAGGTTCCCTCTGCCTACCCTGCTGTGTGCGGGATACAGCGTGAAGTTGATTTCATGTATATATATGTGAAAATGGAATGTCATGACCTAGTAAATAAATAATTGTAAAGCAAGAGATTATAAATTTATGCTTGCAATAATCTTTTATGTTTTAGGCATATTTGGTTCCATTTTAATCTTTTAGACTAGTTGTAATATGTCTTTAATATATCTTCTTAATTTGTATATTCTTTCTAGTTGAGTATGTATGTTTGTTCCTATGTTGTAGATACTAAATGGGTTGACCAATCATAATGATTCTATGTCAATAGATTAGTCGTAACTTTACAATATAAGTAAAGACCCATTCTTCATAAATTAAACACTTCGAAGAGAGCCTCGTAACATTTAATTGGGTCCCAACTGCTAATCCTGATTTTTTTTTCTATTTCATTTTCTCAAGAAGGATTCGAACCCACAACCTGTCGCGTTTAGAGTTGCACGCCTCTGCGTCACGTCTGGCATCAACTACCTACCTATACTTATCTCTATCTATATAAATTGGATATTCGTATTCATCTTTCCTCCGCTCTTTATCAAACGACTTGTGTTCAGCGGGAAAGAGCCATTTAATTTACTTTTAAACCGTGTCAAGAACATCTATTACACAAAGATATTGAAATTGTTACCTTTGGCTTTGTATTTTCTTTGAATATAAAACAGTTTTAATATTACAATATTATTTATATTAAACAGTAATTCCGTGTTATATCAATGTAAGTTGAATCTATGTTTATATATTTTTCTGTTCTAGTTGAGTTTTAAACCACTTGTAAAAGGTAAAATTTAAATGAGAGAAATAAGAGTCATCAAAATCTATTCATAGCTGACGGCCGTAGAGACCAAAAAACATACAAAACACATACAGTCGAATCGAGAACCTCCATCTATTAAAGCCGGCTATCAATACATATCGTTTTTTTTTTAACTCCAAGCTGTGTCCTGCATATATCTGATAGGCAGAGAGAACCTGAACCTAAATCTAGTGTTATGACACTTTGTCCCCGTTAAGACAATTCCGTTCCCCATTTTTCGCCAAAATGAGGCGCCGCGCTTTTGCTTCGTTACCAGACCGAGGAAATAAAAATATTAAATATTTCATTTCCTCGAGTCGGAATCGACCTCACAGCCTATCGCGTTTGCAGTCACATGCTCGTGCCCAACAGCACTTCGATTGGCCTCAATCTATCTTTCTTTCATCTATGTTCCTGACTATAAAATCTAATATCAGTTATTATGTACGTAATTGACGCAGTATTAGAAGTAGAAAATGGTCACTTGTTTGCCTTAGCATATTCGAACTTAACTCAAAAATGTTTTTTGTGTTAAAATCGTTAGGTATGCCCAAAGAATTTAATTATAATTGGATTCTATCTCTTTGTAATCTATTGAAAATTGAATTTTAATAAGTAAACATACACGTGACGTATCAGTTCTTTATCTACAAGGAGTTCCAGTTGAAAGTTTGTGAAGATGGATGTTTGTTCCACTTTCACGCTGAACACATTTAGATAAAACTTTACGGTAATATAGCTGATGTAAAAGCTTAAATGAGGCCAATGAGCTTGAGGCCAGTCGTGGCGCAGGGGCACAAAGTGTGACTGTAAAACCGACTGGTTGTGGGTTCGATCCCTACTCGAGGAAGTGAAATATTTATTTACATTTATATTTTCATTTCTTCTCTCTGGTGTCGATTCAAAGCACGGCGTTGAGTTCCTCCACTCAGCATGCAATGCGTCCAAAATTCGGCAGAAAGTGGGGCACGGAGTGTTTTACCACTAGGTTCCCTCTGTGCTACCCTGCTGTGTGCGCTGAATGAATGAAGCTGATTATTTAAATTGATTGCTGATTAAAAGCCAATGTGTTAACATTGGCTCCTATTTATATAATAAATAATTAAATATATACAATTTGGCCATAATATAAAAATAAGTTAAAGCGAAGCCGCGTTTGGGTCGCTAGTATAATATATAAATATATTATATCATATTATATGGAGTAAGAGTTACTTAATAACTTTTCGAAGGCAAAGGGTACATCGTTTAGACCACATTAGTATGAAAATGTGATATTATGACATCGATTTTGGAAGGAAATTGATGTCGAGACCCACTTAACTGTTGGTGAAATATTCAAGTGTGTGTGGCTTAGATATTTATTAAGCAAATATATCCTGTTTCAATAGTATAATATGTTACTTGGGATATAAATTCGGTGTAAATATCAGCTTCAGCTTCATGCTGTATCACGCACACAGCAGGGTAGGGAGAGGGAACCTAGTGTTAAGACACTCCGTTCCCCACTTTCTGCAGAATTCTGGAGGCATTGCGTGTTGAGTGGCAGAACTCAACGCCGCGCTTTGCCTCGACACCAGAACAAGAAATGGAAATGTAAATTTAAGTAAATATTTGATCTCCTCGAGTGGGGATCGAACTCACAACCAGTCGATTTACAGTCACACATAGTGCCACTGCGCCACGACTGGCCTCAATCTTCGGTGTAAACTACATTAACATTACTTTTAAATATTTTTTGGATGGTAATGTAGTTTTCCATATAAAATGAATTATTTGTTTTCTATAAAAGTTGTAAAGGTAAAATATAATTTTATTCAACTGTGAATTAATATAGGACGTTCACTAAATTTATTTATTGGGTGGCAATATAACTGAACTTTTTCCAACTCTTTCTAAATATTTGTGTAAATTTATATAGGATCTGGGATCGAACCCACAACTATCAACTTCTTTTGCCCTGTACATTACCTAAGAATACTAACTTGCCTAAAGTAATTCTAAATGCTATAACATATTTTAAATGCTAGCAATTTCTAAGAGCTCGATATATTTTTGACTGCACGTACAGTGAGTTATATTAAAAAGACTACTGTGACGTCTTCATCGTTAAACAAATTCTCGCTTCTTTTAAATTCATTTATTGATTTAAAAGAAAGACAAAAAGAGAAGAAAAGTAAATTAAATAATCGTATATTTTTTTTATGGAAAAAGTAGTTCCTGAGATTAGAACGTTCAGCCAAACAAACTCTTCAGCTTCATACTATTAATATAGATAAAGCAGACAAAAATACTGCTAAGTATATCCACAATATTAATTCATTTTATCACGTATATTATTCTTAAGGTATGATACTGATAGATATTATTATGCTGGGATCGTATCTGAGAATATTGGGGCTGAAATAATGTGATTACGCACTAACAATGTGACGTATTTATAAACTAGCATGATATAGATACAGGATTTCAGTGGCCATCTATAATATCTGTCTGGAGCCAGAACTTAGTAGTAGTAGTAAGTATATTTAATTAACATCAGTTTCACGCTTACTCACGCATATAAAAATAGGTAATAGGTAAAATATAAATCTAGTGTTAAGACACTTTGCTCCCCAATTTTGAGATATTGTGTCTGAGATATGGCGGAACTAAACATAATTTTTAACAAAAAAATAAGGACTTTAAACAACAAACTAAAAAGTAAAAAATATTTTCTCATAAAGTACTTTGACTTAGTTAAACAAAAATAATAAAAAAAAGTTATAATTTTGAAGTCGGTGTCAACCTAATGTTTACTACAATATCGAACTACTAAGCCTGTTTATTTTACTTGACACCGACTTCAAAATTATAAAATCTTTTTTTGATTTTTTGATTCTTTCCTAAGTGTGGAATAACACTTTAAAAATGTTGAGCGTATAAAATTAGCTTCGTTAATTCTACAATTTTAAATATTTTATCCTATTACAGTGAAAAAAAAATATATATATTCCTTACCTTACTTTAATGAATAGGTCTACTCATTTTCAATTGCTTCACCAAAAAATAATAATATAAAAAAAAAATATTCAAATACACCATAGGAGAATTTTATATAGAAAAATCTAAAACGTGACTCGAGACTATACAATTAAAAGTGAACATAAAACGTCCACTGTCCTATTAATTTCTCAGAGGATTTTATTGCTATACTGTCTCTTCGTTAACTCCAATGTCATCTAAAATAAAAATGGAACAGATAAAAATAAGCTGTTCGAAATTTTACTGGTCTATTTTAACTTTTTTAATAATGAACATAAAAGAGACTTACGAGTATTATATGATTTTTCCATTGTTAGAATTAGAAATATCATTTTTGGCAACACAAGTCAAAAACACTATTACCAAAAATGTTTCTATTTTTGTACACCTTTTTTGCGTTACGCTGTATTCTGCATGTAGCAGGATAGCCAAAACGAATCTGGGCACCTAGGACTAAGACAATATGTTCCTATGTTCCTATTAAGACGCGTCCATTCTTCACTTTACGCCGAGTTCTGGAGGCATTGTGTGGTAAGTGGCGGAATCAACGCCTCTTTACCAGGGCGTAGAAATGAAAAAAAAAAAATTAGCTTCACGCTGTATCCCGCACACAGCAGGGTAGGCAGAGGGAACCTAGTGTTAAGACACTCCGTTCCCCACTTTCTGCCGAATTCTGGAGGCATTGCGTGTTGAGTGGCAGAACTCAACGCCGCGCTTAACCTCGACACCAGAATGAAGAAATGGAAATATAAATTTAAGTAAATATTTCATCTCCTCGAGTGGGGATCGAACCCACAACCAGTCGGTTTTGCAGTCACACATTGTGCCCCTGCACCACGACCGGCCTCGAAAGGCTGTGGAAATGAAAATATTTAATATTTCATTTAATCTAAACTTTTATAATATATAAAGAGGAAACATTTGTATGTGTGTATGTTTGTTTGTAGTGAATAACATAAAAACTACTGAACCGATTTTAAATATTCTTTCACATTTACAAGGATACATTATCACTGAGTAACATAGGCAATATTTTAAAGATTTATAAAGTGTTATTCCATACTTAGGAAAGAAAAAAACTTATTTAGAAAACGTATAAATTTGAACGTAGCGGAACTCGAACTCACGCCTCCTGAAAACCGTCCAGGGGCTATGTCCACTAAGTCATACGTTCTCATCGAGCTACGTTGAAATTTTTATACGCTTGTTACAACTTATTTATGTTGTTAGCATCTCTGTAGGGAGTTTTTTACAAATTTCCGCTACCCAAAGATAATTACTAAGAATTATCGTCTGACAAGAGAAAATGCTATTTATTGAATATTTTTAACATTACTTTTTATAAATGTTAAAATGTTAATCTACAATTAACTATGATATATTTATTTGATATTAATTCTGTTAGCATAATTTACTTATATTATATATAGTATTATTTCTTAATATCCCTTTATATTCAGGTATCACTGTAATTAAGAGGACGTCATTTGATATTGTTTCCAATACCATTTCCATTATGAATATCTCCTATTACGTAAATCGAGTGATATACTTGTGATTATATATTTTTTAATAAAGATAATGAAAAATAAATATAATAAAAAAGGTATTAATATCTACGGAAAAGTATTTATTAATCAACAACCATGATAGTACTTAAAACGTCATACACATTTTTAAAAATTCAACAATAAATATATATGAACTTTCTTTTTTCAGCCTAATTACTGAGATTATATTGAGAACAGGTTTTATTAATTAAAAAAAGAACAATTGTAACAAAGATAAAACTAAGGCACTTTTTAGCACCAGTTGTTGCAGGTCAGTCTTGAACACCAAGCAGACCGGTATATGATACATTTATACCGGTATATGATAGTCGTATCGGAATTTTGTGACGTTTCTGCTGTAATACATGTGTAAATTCTTTATTCTTACAGGCTTGGTTGTACAGTTTCCATCGTCTTATCCTTGCCTAAGATACAGCCAATAAGACTGGAGAGTTTATGTCAAGTTGCCACGTCGCGTACCATTCTCTAAAATTATTCATAATTGTTCTGACCATTCTGAATTTTCTCACGAGGCTGTTTGGCACATTTTTTGTCTAAACAAAAGATGTTTCAATATAAAAAGTCAGTTCACAGTGGTCCTTAACTAGTATCTATTATAATATTCCGATGATCAGAGCAGAAGCTGCGGCGGAATCCTCTACATCATCAGGCAAGCACTTCTCTGATGGATCAACGTGGTCCAATAGAATGAATTCATTTTCATCCGCCGATTTTCGTTCAATACACAATGTCATAGTTCCACAATTTTTGCAAATATGCGCTATTGTTAGTTAAATCATTTTTAGATCATTAAAAAAAGCAAACTTAAGAATATAATTAAATAATTGATTAATTTTTTGTCGTGGTAACAAAGTTTTTTTAACAATTTCAATTGTACAATTAACCAGAATGGAAGAAAATAATTGAGAACGTCTCCCAAATCTAGAGAATTAATCATATTTATTTTTACAGATATATTAGTATAGGTGTGTTTGTTAGGATGAGACATTGAGAAAAATTCTAATTATAAAATAAAACTTTTAAATCAGTGTGAAATAATGGCTATTGGTTCCTACATGATGTAGTTGTAGTATATGATCACGCTGAAATGAAAAATTAATTTCCCTCAGAGGGAATCGAACCCAGAACTGTGGCGTTAACAGTTAGAAGCTGTGACGTTGCGCCATGACATACTATTTATATTTTTATTTTTCGTTATTGTGCGTTTGTGAGATGTACGTATGATATTGGTAGTGTTATGACACTCATTTCCACTCGCCACTCATTATATTAATAAGTGTATAAATAAAACCGTCACAGTGACTGTATACCCGATAGTTATGGGCTATATTCCTACTCTTTTTATTTCCACGTTCTGGTGACTAGATAAAGCGGGATATCGAGTCCACAATTCAACTCACAGTGTCTCAAAAATTTCGGAACAGGGCGTAACAATCAAGCACACCCCACCTCACCACAATGCTAAAATATATTTTTTTTAGCTGTGTCCCTCACATAGCAGGGTAAGCAGAGAGAACCTGGGTACCTAGTGTTTAGACACTCCGTTGAAATTAAAACACTACCCAATTTTAACCCAATTTCCGCCGTATTTGTGTTATCCGCCGAATTTATTTGTAATTTTATAATAAAAATACATGTATGCATGGCGAAGCTATTTTAAATAATGAACTTTAATAGATATTGCTATCAAATTATAATAATGGTGCAATGTGCTTACTATATTAACTTTTCTGAATTTTGTATTATGGTAATGTAAAATTCTTGTTATAATTAAATTAACCAAAAATTCGTTGAAGCAGTAATTTCAAACTCAGGTTGTTAATTTAAATCCTATATTTTTTAGCTTCACAGGTGGAGATTAATACTAGAATATAGTGTTAGGATACTCCATTTTTCACATTCCACCTGCGTCTGGGACACAGCGTGTTGAGCTACGGAACTAAACGCCGCAATGCCTGTAGATCTAGGAAACGATATTCATTAATTTGTTTTCTCCAAGTGGGGATCAAACTTGCAACCAATGAATTTGCCGTGTATTAAATAATACGTATGAAAATAATAAAAAACTAATTTAAAAAGATTTGAAATGGTAGAAAAATTAATTTAAATTAAATTAAAAATCAAATTTAAATTAAATAAAAATGGTAGAAAAAGTATTTATTTATCAACACATCAATCAAACATCGTGTAAGAAAAGGTTTTTTACATATTTTTAAGGTCAACCTTATATCCAGCATATATATACTCGTAGGTGGGGTAAGCAGTTGGAACCTATATTTAAAATACTCTCCCAAACTCTGCTCAAT
Source organism: Heliconius hermathena (assembly GCA_013403705.1). Lineage (NCBI taxonomy): Eukaryota > Metazoa > Arthropoda > Insecta > Lepidoptera > Nymphalidae > Heliconius > Heliconius hermathena. The sequence continues at coordinate 55,645 of JAAIXJ010000532.1, read as the reverse complement.
TTTCAAGACATTGCATGTGGAATGGCCGAAATCAACGCCGCGCTTTGTCTTGTTACCAGAGTGAGCCAATGAAAATAGCTCCCCCACATACCACCCCAGTGAGAATGGAACTCACAACCGTCGCTCTTACAGACACACGCTGTGCCGCTGCGTCACGACAGATCTAAAATACTTACCCACACTCAACCCTTATACAGATAGATTAATTTCACGCTATATCCGCATATAGTACATGAGAGGCAGTCTCAGTTGGTAGAGGCTAAGACATTCTGTACTCCACTTTTCGGCGAATTTTTCGAGGCATTGCGTGTTGCGTGGCGGAACTTAACACTGGACTTTCGCATCGGTCTTGGTGTCAGAGCCAAGAAATTAATATATAAACAAATAATAAATCATTGCACCAAGTTGGAATCGAACCCACAATCGTCGCGTGACACCCTTGTGGCCTTTTGCCACGACAGCCTCAATCCAAATCTAGAATTGAATAAAGGTAAAACAAAATGAGAACAACGGCAAATATTTTAAAATTTTTCCTCAATTTCTTGAATAATATTTCAGGTAAGATAAAATACGGGTAGTGCACTGTACCTATTCCGTTTCAGTGTAACTGTAAATACACTTGTGTCGCCGGGAGCACTTCTAGTGGCATACGTTTGAAATACTTATAGAATTTACAGCTAAGGTACTACCTATACAATAAGCTTATTTATTGAAGTCGCTGTGCCGAGGACATCTTTTAGATATGATATGGAAATACTTGATTTTTGTATAGAAAACATGAATATAATTTTATTTCCTCTTGAATTTTTATAAATTATAATGAGTTAAAGATGATCTTGGGTGTACGAATATATAAATGTAATTTATGTTATTATGCACCCAACCATCTTACGTATTAGGCCAATGAGGCCGCACGACATTGAATTCCAAATTGCCCTAAAATTCGGCGAAAAGTGGAATACAGAAATGTCTTAATCGGAAATGTGTCAACATTAGGTTCCCAGGTTCCCTCTGCCTACCCTGTCACGTGTGGGATACAACGTGAAATTAAAGGGTCTTACGTATTAGTGAGAAAGATGTAATAAAAACAGCCTACTGTTAAATTTTACTGCTCTCCAATTTCAGTCACATACAAGTATAGCGATATTTTTTTTTATTTGAACCCACATATCCGCCATTTAAGCTTGCCGATTGCGCAATATCTGTGTCTGTTAACATTTTTAAAGTGGTAATCCACACTTAGGAAAGAAAAATACTTATTAAAAAGCGTATAAAAAATTTAAACGTAGCGGAATTTAAACCCGCGCCCTTTGGAAACCGTCCAAGAGCTCTGACCAACTAAACCATACGCTTGTTACGATTTTTGCAAATTTTCGCTACCCAAAGGTACTTAAAATTATCGTTTGGGAAGAAAGAATACTATTTTTAATTTTTTTAACATTTTTAAAGTGTTAATCTACACTTAGGAAAGAATAATACTTATAAAGAAAACTTATAAAAAAAATGAACGGAGTGGGATTTGAACCCGTGCCTCCAATAGATATTGGACCCACATCCATCGAGTTAAGTAAGACATTCCTACCGCGACATTCTGTATCAAAATGCCGTCGTCAATCATTTTCCTTCACATTTTTACAGCGTTAAACTTCGCCCATAAACGTGAACATGAAATGAATATCATAACACTAGGTTCCCTCTGCATAAAGTAAAATTCGTACCCAAAACTATCAATTATAACAAATTCAACATTTAACAATTGCAAACATTAATTTCAATTAAACAAAATTAAATCCACATTTGTTAAGTTAATTAACTTAATTGAAATACCATTGAGACAGCCTTCGTACATGATATGAGTAACATATTATATTGTGAAGGATCTCATCATGTCAAAGATAAACCAAGCTCGCTCCAGTGATAAGTTGATATGTCTGAAATGTACTTGATGTTTGAACAAGATGCCTCTTTATGAACGAAAATAAATTATTATGTTGATTATTCTATATTATCTTCATATATGAGGTCAGTCCTGGCGCAGTGGCACAAAGTGTGACTGTAAACCGATTGGTTGTGGGTTCGATCCTCACTCGAGGAGATGAAATATTTACTTAAATTTATATTTCCATTCCTTCGCTCTGGTGTCGAGTCGAGTTCTGCCACTCAACACGCAATGCCTCCAAAGTTCGGCAGAAAGCGGGGAACGGAGTGTCTTAACACTAGGTTCCCTCTGCCTACCCTGCTGTGTGTGGGATACAGCGTGAAGCTAATTTATTTAATTTATTTATTTTATCTACATATAGATATTATTTTATCTAGTCGTCGTTTGGTTTTCGTTTTCTTTGCATGCTTCAACTTTTTCAACTTTTCCAGTCAACGATATGAGTTTTTTTATTTAAATATCGTGTCGTAACAAAAAAAATATTTGTACATATTTAAACTAACTAATATGTTGACTCACTAACTTCACGGTGTTGGTTTCTCGTGACGGTGTGTGCGGACATCGTACTAATTAACTTATTATGTATGTAATATTTTCCTAACGCGCCAAAGGTAAATAACTTGAAAAAGTTATACTATTTTTTTTTATGGAAAAGGACAAGGCAAACGAGCGTACGGGTCACCTGATGGTAAGTGACCACCGCCGCCTACAACCCCTTTCAACACCAGAGGAGCTACAGGTGCGTTGCCAGCCTTTAAGGTGGCATTGCTGGCGACGTGACTCTACCACACGTACTTTAGTCGCCTCTTACGACACCACCAGTACCAAGATGATCCTTTTCTAGGCCGGGATCACACGGCAAAAAAAGTATGTGGTTCAAAAAATTGTATGAAATTCAAAATAATGAACCAATTAATCATAATGCTATTTAATCAAATGATAGAACGCATTAAAGCTTAATTCGATATTTTTTTATATAAGTACAGTTTCAACTACTATTATATTATTGACATATTGGTATTAAGTACGATTTCATATTTAATTTGCCACAATTTGTTAGGCCACAGTGGAACTATTGATTATAAGCATGATGGCTGTGGGTTCGATTTCGATGAGAATGATTACCTCTATCTAAATTATTTTCCCTTCTCTACTCTGGTAGTTCTTCTACTCAGCATGCTATAGCTCAAACATTACGTTGGCAATTGAGTGTCACACTAGGTTTTCTTTATATATATCTATCTGCATACCTAACCTAGCGGGGGAGAACGGTAAAACTGTAGGAATTTATTTCAAAAAGAGTTGAAAAGTGATACAATTGTTCCGTGAATAATTGTACATTTAATGTTAAAAATACCGTTGTCAAAATAAAAATAAAGGTTTCCAAATGATTATTAAGATGCCAGTGGTGGCGCAGGGGCACAAAGTGTGACTGCAAAACCAATTGGTTTTGACTTCGAGCCCCATTCGAGGAAACAATCAGAATTTGGCAAAAAGTGAGGAATGGACTGTCTTAACACTAGCTTCCCTCTGCTTACCCTGCTAAGTGCGGGATACGGCAAGAAGCTGATTTTTTGTTTTTCAAATGATTCGCATATTCATAAACAATAATTGAGGAATGGCGTTGAGGTCCGATATTCAACATGCAATATCTCGAGAATTCGGGGGAAAGTAACGAACGGAAGTGTCCTAACAATAAGTTTTCCACGTTCTCTCTGCCTACCCAGCTTTGTGTGTAATGTAGCGTGAAGCTAAAAATCTAAATATAATATCATAGTTATATAATGTGCCTACCCTTATATATGCAGAATAATGAAGCTAAAAATCTAAATATTATATCATAGTTATATAATGTGCCTACCCTTATATATGCAGAATAATGAAACTGAAAATATAAATAATTTTGTTAATAACTATACGATATTATTAATTTGAACGGTAAGAAGGAAATAATTTCAAACTCTTTGTTTGCTCTACAAATAACGAAAAAAATATTATGCATTTTATTATTTTACCATTTTGAGGCCAGTCGTAGCGCAGCGGCACGAAGTGTGAGTGTAAAACCGACTGGTCGTGGATCGAACCCACAACCAGTCCCCACTCCCCACTCGAGGAGATGAAATCTTTACTTAAATGTATATTTCCATTTCTTCGCTCTGGTGTCGAGGTTAAACGCGGCGTTGAGTTCTGCCGCTCAACACGCAATGCTCCCAGAATTCGGCAAAAAGTGGGGAACGGAGTGTCTTAATACTGGGTTCCCTCTGCCTACCCTGCTGTGTGCGGGATACAGCGTGAAGCTGATTTAATTTATTTTTTTTTTTTTATTATTTAACCATAAAAGTTATGTTGTATAAAGTTTTATTTCGATACTCACTGAGCGAAATGAATTAATTTACATTTCATCGCTTTTAACAAACCCCGGCGTAGTGTTTCAGAAATGTAGAACGGAGAGTCTTGATATTGAAATAAAAGTAATTTCAGTGATATAACGAACTGAAAAATAGAATTTCAGTAATTGCTTCATATAAATCTTTTCATCGTTCGCAACATCAGCGGCAGACGGCTAATGGATCAATGGTGAATGATGGATAAACGTATTTTGTAAACAGAACATTTATAAACGCGCCTTTCGTATATGTGAAGGGTTATATTATCTTTTGGGCAGCTATAGTATATAAGGTAAAGATGTATTCGTATATTTATACGTAATAGACTTATTATATTATAATTGATTTTAAAAAAATAAGTCCCACTGAGTTTCTTGCGCCGGTTCTTCTCAGGTCTGAGGCATTAATTTTAGTGAACTGGTGGTAAATTATTTGACGTTCAAAAAATGAAGCATGTAACTTCTTATTTTGAATAAAATTATTTGACTTTGACTTTGATATGAAAATATCAGTTATGTCAGTTATGTTGAGGCCAGTCGTGGCGCAGGGGCACAAAGTGTGACTGTAAAATCGACTGGATGTGGGTTCGATCCCCACTCGAGGCAGTGAAATTTTTATTTATATTTATATATTTTCGTTTATTTGCTCTGGTGTCGATGCATTTGAATGTGATGAATTGTTCCCACTGCCTATCCTGCAATGTGCGGGATTTATGATTTTATCAGTTATGACAGTCATTCAAGAAGCTATCATCTGCTCAGAAGGCAGATCTACCGAAGAAAGTCGGTAATAAACTCAACAGTTGCTTCTTTAAAATATATACAACTATTAAAGTAGAAAGATAGGCATACACCTAATTGGAAATTTTATTGTTTATTTTTTTTAAAGTGACAGTATTTTAGTCAGATTTAAATTATACGTCTGTCACGTTCACATCGCACGCGTCGAAATGCCTAGCCGATTGTTAAAACTTTTGGCGTTGGTGTTTCATTATTCATGTAAAATTTGAACATATTTGTAGGTGGTTAAAAATGTAGATCACATTTTAAATCGTTCTTATTATTCATTCTTAAATATTATAACATTATATAAAAAAACATTTGATATTGAGGCCAGTCGTGGCGCAGGGGCACAAAGTGTGACCGTAAAACTGACTGGTTGTAGGTTCGATCCCCACTCGAGGAGATGAAATATTTCGCTCTGGTGTTGGGGCAAAGCGCGGCGTCGTTTGCCACTCAACACGCAATGCCTCCAGAATTTGGCAGAAAGTGGGAAACGGAGTGGCCTAACACTAGATTCCCTTTATCTACCCTGCTGTGTGCGGGATACAGCGTGAAGCTGATTTACTTGTACATATGTATGATGTATATCATAATAACGGATATTATATTCAATATTATAAATATGTTTAGATTTATGGTCAAATAAAAATATGCGTCAAAATTACACATGTTTATCTTTTACGTATATAAAAATATGTCTATCTTTTTAGGGTTAAACGACTCTTTAGCACTTACTGTTTTTACAAGAATATAAACAAAAATGGGATAAGTAAGTACTTCTCTTATTTTTTGTTTACATTTGGTAATTTCTGTAAAAACAACTTAAAATGTGTAATATTTTTTGTTCATTTTGTGAACATTTTCATTTAATACTTTTACTATTATTATACTTGTTTTTGTAAAAAATGATAAACAATGAAGAGATATCTTCATTGTTTATTTTACTTGTTTTTGTAAAAAATTATTGTAATTCGAGGCCATTGTCACCTTTAATAAATTGTTAGCTACATTTATATTACTGTGGTTAATTTGTGAGTTAATTCAAATATTTATAATATGTCTCTAATCTCTATATATAATAAGACAGTAAAAATATTTTGCTGTACACTTAGTTATTTTGACTGAAATGGATAGAGGGACACCTAAATAGAATAATAGAAAGCAAAAATATTTTTTTTGAATTTCTTGTCTGTCTGTCTGTCTGTCTGTCTTCTACAAATTAAGAAAAACTTGTGAACATTACTTTTTTCTTCATTAAAGTTTTTTTTCGTAAATAATTATTATACAATTTTGTATTATAAAAAGAATATGAGGATATATAACATACATCACAAGCATAAAAATCAGCCAGAAATAGCTTTGGCAAATACTAATTATATCTGCAAATGACTTTTTTGCATGTTGTTTTTGACTTTCGCCGTATTTTATAGAGGCAATAAATACAATGGCTATATTTTTTGCCTTAAATTTCTTTTCAAGTCAACCCTTTTGGCAACATATTTATTATATTTTTTTAACAATTTTAAAGCGCTATTTCACACTTAGGAAAGTAAATACTTTTTAGAAAACATATAAAAATTAGAACGTACCGAGATTTGAACCCGCACCTGTTGGAAATAAAGCGCGTCCAAGCGCTTTGACCCACTACGTTCACCATACTAGAACGTATTTTGATTAAATTTAACGCAAACTATCTTTCTAGGTTTAAATAAAATGAAAATACCGTAATAAATTACTTATTTATTCTAGGTGAAGATAGATAACACTAAATACAATATGGTGAGGTCAGTAGTGGCGCAGGGGCAAATGCTTGCGACTGTAAACACGACAGATTGTGGGTTCGATTCGTATTCAACATACAATGTTTCAAAAAATCATAGAAAAGTGGAAAATAGAAGTATCTTAATGAGAACGGTGTGTCTTAACACTAAGTTCTTAGGTTCCTTCTGCCTACCCTGCTATGTGCGGGATACAATGTGATGCTAAAGAAATACATAAAAAAAATAAATCAATCAGCTTCACGCTGTATTCCGCACACTGCAGGGTAGGCAGAGGGAACCTAGTGTTAAGCCATTCCGTTCCCCACTTTCTGCTGAATTCTGGAGGCATTGCGTGTTGAGTGGCAGAACTCAACGCCGCGCTTTGCCTCAACACCAGAGCGAAGAAATGGAAATATAAATTAAAGTAAATATTTCATCTCCTCGAGTGGGGATCGAACTCACAACCAGTCGGTTTTACAGACACACTTTGTGCCGCTGCGCCACGACTGGCCTCAAATCAAAAAAATATTACTTCCTATTTAGAAAACGTATAAAAATTTTAACGTAGCGGGACTCGAATCCGCGCCTCCTGGAAACCAACCAGGCGCTCTGACTACTAAGCCATACGTGCTCATCAAGCTACGTCGAAATTTTTACAGCCAGAACTTCACGAGGAAGCTATGTATCGAGATGATCATATTCTGAAAAAAAAGGAACTTTAAATTCAATATTTTCACAATATGCCCTGGCATTATATTATAACCTAATTGCTTTAAAAAAAATGGTAGCTTACTTAAAAAACATGCTATTTTTACGATTAATTCCTGCTCAACAGTTGTACCATAAATATACATTGAAAACACACTTTAAACCGTTCTTTAACAAGAAACGAGCTGAATTGAGCGTAAAAACATTTTTCTCTTTTATTTAAAACTGAACTTTTACCCAAATTCCCCAGTTAAAAGCAGTAACGATTCTAAAAATGCTTGTACGAAATTAAGTGGTATCGTCGTCCGCTTCGGCAAGTTTTACTAAAAAAATGTCTTTATTTTACCTCAGTTTTGTTAATGTTACGACTGTTTGAAAATACTGGTATATCTATGTAAATATTTATTAAGATTTTAGTTCTAAATTAACTTAATTGAGTAGACTCTGTTCTAAAGTTCTCAATGAACTACTATATTAGCTAGAGACCGTCGTGACTCAGGGGAGTCGTGGAAAATTGTCGTGGGACTGAAACGTGACGTTTCTGGGTTCGATATCCACTCGAGGGAATGCATATCTTCTTTACTTGTCTGATTCCTCGCTCTGGCACCGAGGCAAAAGCCTGGTGTCGCATTCCGCCACTCAACACGCAATGCCTCGAAAAATTCTGCGGAAAATGGGGAACGGAGTGTTTTAACACAAGGTTGCTTTTACCTACCTTGCCATGGATACAGCGTGAAGTTAAAAAAACTTTAGTCTTCAACTTGCTTTTAAACTAAAAGGTTATTTGTAGTAAAATAAATATATATTAAAAAAAAACTTTTTCTCGCCTGCGTAATTTAACTGTTGGTTTATGTTTTTCATAGTTTTCTTTATAATGTTTATAAATAAATCAGCTTCACGCTGTATCCCGCACACAGCAGGGTAGGCAGAGGGAACCTAGTGTTAAGACACTCCGTTCCCCACATTCTGCCGAATTCTGGAGGCCTTGCGTGTTGAGTATAATGTTTATTTTTCTCCTTTATAATAATCATCAACTTTTTCCCGCTTAGCTCTATAATTTTGTGTCGAATCCCTCCATTTTCCAATTTTTAACAAAATTTGAGAGTGGAGAAATGCAAATATCTTTTACCTCCCAAAATGGGAATTGAACCCACAATCATCTCCGTTACATACATTATATATAAGAATTGAACCGCTTTATGCACATTAACATTATAAAAGAAGGAAAAGTACGTTTTGATATGACAACGATTCTTTCATATCTTTATGTCGTCGGCATTCTCTGATAAAGAGATTTTTACAAAGCTTTGCTATACTTCAAAGGAAAATTATTTGACGAGCGTGAATATGGTTTATTTGAATGTAGATTTATAATTTTTTTAAGTAGACATTGTACAAAATAATACCTATATAAAATATATTTTAAAAGAATATATCCATATATATGCTCTCCAAAAGTAGTTCAAAAAGTCTTTGTCTTTGTCTTACGGGACAGTGCGGCGTTGAGTTACGTCACTAAGCATACCTACACTATAGTGTCTTGACTTAAGTAAAAACAGACCCTGCTACGCGTACAGTTCTCTAAAAGTAAAGCCAGTTTTTTTTGTAATAAAATTCTTTCATAGTTTTATTATTCCTCCAGGCTCTCGGTGACCAGGGCTCCAGAGAGAGGAACTTCCTCATAATACGCGTCGTCTTAAGTAATACTGCCTTTTGCATTCGGTTCGTGATCCAATAGCTAAGCGATAAGCCCTTAAGATGTTGGTTGAGGCTTTTCGATATTGAACCCTTAACTGAAACCACTGTGGGCGTAATGATGGTCACAATTATATCCCACATGGCAGTAATCTCATGGGCTAAATCCAAATATTTGGATTTTCTTCGTCTGCCTTTACGAGATTGTCATCATGTGGGACAGCAATGTTAACGACTAGTATCTAATATATTTTTGAGGCCAGTCGTGGCGCAGCGGCACGAGGTGTGACTGCAAAACCGACTGGTTGTGGGTTCGATCCCCACTCGAGGAGATGAAATATTTACTTAAATTTATATTTCCATTTCTTCGCTCTGGTGTCGAGGTTAAGCGCGGCGTTGAGTTCTGCCACTCAACACGCAATGCCTCCAGAATTCGGCAGAAAGTGGGGAACGGAGTGTCTTAACATTATGTTCTGCATAGCCTGCTGTGTGCGGGATACAGCGTGAAGCTGATCTAATACATTAGGTCTATTGGCAACAATATACCTATCAGTAATAATAGACCAATCTAGTAGTAGAGCAAATCACAGCTATTTTCAAAAACAGACGTGGGATTGTATATATACTAGGGTGCCTCCAATTCCACGAGGCTAAATATAAGGCGAAGAGTAGATTGCTGGTGTATTATTTTGGCTATTATATAAACACACACACGCATACATATATACACATACATACATACTGTTCAAAATCATAACCCTCCTTTTTGCTTCACCGTAGTCGGGTAAAAAAGGTAATTCCGTAAAATAGAAAAAACTAAGATAGAAACTCAATTAAAAATTAATTATTTAAAAAAATATTCATACTTGTAATTCGTACCATACTATTAACAATAGGTTTATTGTAAATTTTGATTTCGGTAGAAACAAATGGTGAATTGTTAATGTTTAATTGTTAATTGCAATAGATATTTGCCTAACTCTGCCCTTTATGCTGCTTCCATAAAAGGAGCACAGTCGCTTCTTATCAATACAAGAAGTAGAGGACTTAGTCCAAGTAAATGACGTTACACTTTCACTATATAAACACTCACACAAACCCTGCGGACTGTATGTAATTATGATATTAAGCAATTATTAAAATTTTAGGGATCATCATATTATAATCGGACTAATTTCTATAATATAATTGTGTCGTAACTCACTAAACGTGATTGTGGTAAGCCCAAATACCCGGTATATGGGGTAAATTATGTATAAAAGTTATAAGTAAATAATTTTAACAAAAGATTATAGCTACACTCTTAATTTACTACTAATATATTTCTGATAAACTCCCATAAATGCTTCGAAGAAATAGTTTAGGACTATTTGATTATTGTATAGAAACAGAATAGATACATGTATTGTCTGTGAGTGGATGCTCCTTTATAGACTAGTGGGCGCACGCAGCTTCGCCTGCTTATTTGCACTCTTAGTAGTGAATTCTAAAAAAACCACGAAATACATGCTTAATAAAATATTTTTAACAGTCTGAATTTAATTATTTTATGAAAATCGGTGCCGATTTAAAAAAAAAATCCATATAAACTTTCTACCCCTTATTTGAACCCATAGGGGGTGAATTCTAAAAAACCATGAAACACGTGTTCAATGAAATGTTTTTAAGAGTCTGAATTCAAAATTTTATAAAAATCGGTGCCGATTTAAAAAAAATCCAAACACTCTTTCAACCCCTATTTCATCCCTTTAGAGTTAAAATTTTTCAAAATTCCTTCTTAGTGGATGTCCAGATTATGAAAATAAACATTTATCCAAATTTCACGTTTCTACCATTATTAGCGGTTACGGCTGTGCGTGCGTCTTACCTCAGTCAGTCAGGTACATGTCCTTTTATATATATAGATAAGTCTTCGTTCTACCAACCTATTTTGCGCTGTAAAAACCATACAAAAAATATATTTCCTAAGTAGTTTCTAAGATATGGTTTCTTTTTAAATGTCTGATCTTATCACACCACTTTGAGGTTCTGTATTCAGCTAAGAATAAATTATACATATCGGTTATTCGGTGTAGTATTCTTCATAGAAAATTGTAACAGTAGATATTGTATTTTTTTTTTTTTTGGAAAAGTAAGTAATTTTTGTATTATATTTTGAGTGCCGAATAGGGCTGTAATAAGGTGTTCCAGATATATCCATTCATTGCGGGACATCTAGTATAAACATAAGAAGAACTCATAATTGTCGATTTTTTATTATATAAATGGATAAACATTTTGCTTAATAAATGAAATGACACCTTGTTATAACAAAAAATTATAATGATAATGAGGTCATTCGAAGCACAGGGGGACAAGCGTGTGACTGTAAACACGACAGGTGAGTTCGATTCCCATCCGGGGAAATAAAATATTGTTTTTACAGATACTTTAAATTGTTGAAGTGGCAAACTTTAAATACATTTTGGAATTTTATCATATACATGTGCAATCAGCCCCATAAAAGATTTACTTTTTGGAGGCGAAAACTTGGCATAACAACCTTATCTTTATTTCTTGTTCACTTTTCACTATGGCATTATATATGTTGTCGGTTAAACAGAATATTATAAATTGTATTCAAATTGTCAAGCAACTGTAATAATACCTGTATCTTTAAAAACAACTCACAGAGAATCTCGAGCAAGAGCTCTAGATTCTGAGAACCTAAGAAGGTTATAAATAGATCTCACGCCTCTTTTACTTTTTTAATTGTGAACGCAGCAGAGCTGAGTTTATCCGCAAGTGCTTCCATGAGTGGAGTTTAGAATCTATAGTTATACCTAAGAAAATTGCTGATTCCGTCACATTCAGAGTTTCCCCTTTAATTACGAGACTAAAATTAAGTTTTTTAACATTCAGTAAAGCAAACTCAATACATTTTTTTTAAGCATTTAACATTAGATTGTTAATATCAAACCAACGAACAATATGCGACATTCACTATTCAATTCGTCTTAGTTTGTTTTGTTCGTGTCAACCTTAAATATTAAAGAGGTATCATCTACAAAAAGTACGATATCACATAGGTTATTCACATAAAAAGATCATTAAAATAAATAAGAGATGAAAGGAATAGATCCTTGTGGTACGCTCATCCTTAGAGGAGATCCAGATTTAACATTTTTCCTATTAAACTTTTGGATTTTTTTGGCTTAGATATAGGCCTATAAGATCAAGGGCAAGTATCCTGTATACCATAATGATATGGTTTTAGTAAAAAAGTTTATGTTCTGTACAGTCAAAGGCTTTGGATAAATCATAAAACACTCCAATGGCATTTTGTGACCTTTTAGGAGCGCAGCACCCGCATCTGGAAACGATTGTTAATATGTATGAAAATTGTAAGCTGGTTAAATATTATGTTTTCAAATATTTTACCGACTGTTTTCTGTCTTGAAAGACGACAAAGCAGTCGGTCTGTAGTTTCCAGTATCAAATCTATCTTCACTTTTATAAAGCGACACTATTTTACTTTATTTCATTAAATTATTTTTTTTAAATTCAAATATGAAACTCCACAACTATCGACTTTTTATTACGTAGATAAATAAATATTTTGTAAAGAAAAATATTTTTTCGTAATATAAATAAAATAACACCTCCTTATTAAGTAATATAAAATTTAAAATGTTGTGTCACTTGATGAATACAAGTAGGTAAGGAGGGCATCAGATATTCTTACTCCGTTATAAAGTAAGTCCTTTCATCGCAAGGTGCAAGTTTTGCAATTTGCTTGAAATTTTAACGAAAGGAGCGACATCCTATTTAGATTTTCTTTTATGTTTCAGAAATTTGAACTATAATTTTTATTTTAATAAATGACACTTTAAATCGGGGGTTTGTTGCCATTTCGTGAGTATCATTTTTCTCTTTGGTAGATAAAGAACGTCGTTAAGTACCGGCACTCATTACAAAATATCTCAAAAATTGGGCGGAAAGTGAGAAATGGAGTGACGCTGTAGAAAGAAATTTGCCAATTAGAAATTTCAAAATTAGTGATTATTATCATAAGTGCGAAGTATAGGGTTGCTACTACCGCACATAATAGTGGTGATGTGCCCTAAATCAAAATTTGAATGATATGCTTAAGTCTACATATGTAACAGTTCATACAAAGTGGCACACAGCCAATGGAAACCACAGGTAAAATAAAAACAAACGCCGGCTTAAAACTATTCCTATATGTGGAAACGTAAACAAAATGTAAAAAGTAAAAAATTATATTTCAATTAATTGAGTAACCCGTCATGGCGCAATGGGACAAGTGTATTACTGTAAGCACGACGGTTGGGTTTGATTCCCACTTGAGAAAATTAAGTATTTAATATTTTCATTTCTTCTCTCTAGTAACAAGATACAGCACGGTGTTGAGTATGTCCACACAACACAAAATGTCTCAAACATTAGACGCAAAGTGGGGACCGGAGTCTTTTAGCGCTAGGTTTCCTTTGCCTATCCTGCCGTATGCAGGATACAGCGTGAAGTTAAAAATGCGATTTAAAATGTCTGTACACTCGGTAATGTGGGTTGATAATAACTAATTAGTTAGGTAACGTATTGATAATTTCATTTTAATCTTACATATATATGTCAATAAAACATAAGTATTGGGTAAATCACAACTTGCATATTATTATTATACTGTCATATTTAAGACACTAAAAATTAACACTTTTTTTCATTTGATTTCATTGTCTTATATTTTTTTTTAAATTAATAAGAATAATCATCTTATAATATTATTAATTTTTTGTGTCTTAAATCCGTCTTCATTATTCTTACGACAATAGAAACTCTTGAAAAATAAAAAAAAACCTTCCAACACAAAAAAGCACACAGGGTGTGTGCTTAAGAATGCATAATATAAAGAGTACCTAGTATCAAGACTAAAAGAAATTCGAAGGCTGTCGCGGCGCAGGAGCACAAAGNTATAATATTGTGGCTTCTGATCCGACCTGATAAACGATGGGCTTCTTTGATAAATTCGGCAGAATTATCCCTTTCCTAACAAAAGGAGGAATTGTTGTCATCTCGTCTGTACATTCTCGGTCACTCAACGCCTTTTCGCTGTCCGATTTTGATCTGGGTACGAGCTAATCCGATTCCACTTCTCTTTTAACTTCACTATTCGCCTGTGCTTGTGACAATTCATCATCAGATAGTTTGGGTTCTTTGAGCCGACGCTATGCGTTTTTGTAAGACATTCTGAATCAAAATGTAAGAATTTATTACATATTTTTAAAAAATATCAATAAAATTATACAAAAAGCTGATTTATTCATTGATTTCATAATATTATAGTAAAATAACAATAAAAAGACCACATATTTTTATTAATTTCACAAATTTAAAAACAAGTGATTTTGTTTATATAATATGCTTAAATAATATGCTCAAAATAATATAAGATAAATATTGAATAGCTTTAGAAATATTGTAGAAAATTTAAATAACACAAATATTTCCAACATTTAAAGTAGCTTTGAAAAAAAGAAAAACAGTTTCAGTAGGGAAATGAAATATTATTATTGAACCTACAACCGTCGCGTTACAGTCACACCTTTGTGCTCCTGCGCCGCGACAGCCTTCGAATTTCTTTTAGTCTTGATACTAGGTACTCTTTATATTATGCATTCTGCAAAAAGGATTGCAATGCTCAAAGATTTAGGTTGATGTATTTGACATGTCCCAACTGCAAGACAATGGTGGTGTAACATGAAATCAAATAAATCAGCTTCACACTGCACACACACAGTATCCCGCACACAGCAGAGTAGACAGAGGGCACCTAGTGTTAAGACACTGTGTTCCTCACTTTCTGCCGAATTCTGGAAATATTGTGTGTTGAGTAGCATTATTCAACGCCGCGCATTGCCTCGACACCAGAGCAAATATATATATTATTTTCCTCGAGCGGGGATCGAACCAACAACCAGTCACGCTTACAGTCACACTTTTGTGCCCCCGCGTCACGACTGGCCTCCTCGACTGACGGTGTAATATTAACATAAAAATACCTAATCTAAATATTATTTTGGTTTTGATTTATTATTTCTTCTACCTCTACCATTTTAGTCATACTTACTTACATATGCCGGATAAATAACATACATAAATGTTAACTTCTTCAACCGTATGGAGATTTATGTTTTGAATAGAAACAAGTACCATGACATATGACATACATTGGAAATTTGTGAAAATAATCTTTATTGTGGGAGAAAGAAGATTGAGTTTTGTTTGTATTTTGTTGTGAATGTTTCCAAAAAGCTGTGTCAATTTTTTCAGCATATTTTTTTGTTCGGTTTGATAGAAATCTCAGATGGTATTATTTTTTAGGTTCACGCTGGTCCCGTATATACTCGTAGCATGGCAGGCACAGGAAACTTGGGAACTTAGTATTTTTTAAATTATTATTTAAAATCTGATAACTGTGCAGACATAATATCTAGTCAAATTAAACTTCACTTCACGCTGTATCCCGCACACAGCAGGGTAAGCAGATGGAACCTAGTCAAGGCACCTCGTTCCCCATTTTCCGTCGAATTCTGGTGGCATTGCGTGTTGTGTAACAGAACTCAACGCCGCGCTGTGTATCGACACCAACCGCGAGTGGAGATCGAACCCACAACCAATCGATACCAGTCGCCACGACTGGCCCTATGTCCTATATCTAGTCTGTACTCTTTTTTTCCATAACATAACATTTTTTTACATTTTTAATATTTTACATATTTACTCTAGGGAATCTAAGGTTAAGACACTCTGTTGCCCACAAAGAGGCTTCCGTTCGCTACTCTCCGCCGAATTCTGCAGGCATCGCTTGTTAAGTGGCGCACGTATCTTATTTAGGCGTTGTTACACGCCCAAATACAATATAGCCATCAACATTCACTAGACAAAAGCCTTACAAAAGTTGACTTCAAACAGTACAGAAGAATAAAAGGATTTGTTAGATATTATTATGTAGTGAACAATCCTTATCCTACTACATTATTATATTGTCAGCGCAAAGCTAAAAGTGTTTTATTGTTTAAATCTTCAAGTGTAGAACAAAAGATATATTTCAGCCAACTTTTAGTCTATGTGCCTATAGCGATAAAGAATAGTAAATAGTAATAACAAAAATTAGGTTAAGCTATCTGGATCGGAGTGATAAATTTTTCACTTTTTTACTATATTTTTTTTCTCAGCTTCACGCTGTATCCCGCACACAGCAGGGTAGGCAGAGGGAACTTAGTGCTAAGACATTCCGTTCCCCACTTTCTGCCGAATTCTAGAGGTATTGCGTGTTGAGTGGCAGATCTCAACGCCGCGCTTAACCTCGACACATAAATGTAAATAAATATTTCATCTCCTTGAGTGGGGATCGAACCCACAACCAGTCGGTTTTACGGTCACACCTCGTGCCGCTGCGCCACGACTGGCCTCAACTTTTTTACTTCGACTTTTTTACTATATGAATTGAGTAAATTCTCTCCCTTTCTCTGTCTCTCTTCATTTTAAATTTGTAACGCACGAGAAGTAAGTGTAATGCTAATTTAATTTTGCTTGGTGCCGGAAACCAACACTCCATATATTTATTTAATATATTTATTTCTTTACCCACGGAAATGGTATATGTGATTTGAATGAAAGGGTGTTTGTTTGTTTGTGCAAACCAATGTTACCATTTATCTGGTTGGTTAAATATAAACTTCACTCCAAATGAAATATTTTAAATATTTTTTTCGAAAGTATCTCCATTTGAACTCAGCCTCTCAACACCCATTCTCTCGAATTTGAATGGATCACCATCCTTCTTCTTCTTCCGCTCTTCACTGAGAACGGAATATAATATATAATAAAATGTGAAAGTAATCAAAATCCCAAACGGGATTTCAACCCAAAGCTATCTCAAACATTTCTCACTTCTCACTTATGCCATGATTGCTTTAATAACATTGATTAAGTAATTAATCGCGGCCAGTCGTGGCGCAGGGGCACAAGCGTGCGACGAGTAAACGCGACTGATTGTGGGTTCGATCCCCACTCGAGAAAATTAAATATTTACTCAAATTTATATTATTATCTTAATTTCTTCTCTCTGGTGTCAAGGCAAAGCGCGGTGTTGAGTTCCACCATACAACACGCAATGCCTCCAGAGTTCGGCGGAAAATGGAGAACAGAGTGTCTTAGCACTAGGTTCCCTCTATCTACCCTGCTGTGTGCGGGATGTAAAACCGACTTTTTTAAAGTAGGTAGAAAATACATCTATATTCCCTTGTGATATTGGTTTCACTGTAAGAAATTTATCACACTCTTTAAAATCTTTTCAGGGACTTTTAAAATTAACTTTGGATTTATTGGATACTCTTAAAGTATTTTCTTTGCAATGAAATTAGAAAAGCTTAGGTATTAAAAATTCATCGAACAAAAATCTCATATATTTTAAAAAGTTCCTAAGCACGCTAGTTAATGAAAAAGTTTTTTTTTTATTTTGAAAGTTTCTTGCTAATGTGTTTCAGGTCTTCATCCCTGACAGATTATGGATTAAAGTTTAGACAAAATATATATTAAATTACAATAACACAATTTATTCAGATTTTATGTCGAAAATTGATTTATATATCGCAGTGATCAAAGAGAGAGTAGGATAGGCAAATAGATCCTCTGTTCAATAAAGAGACTCCGTTTTCAGCTTTCCGTCCGATTTTGAGACTTTGCACTTTGAGTTAAGAGCAAAATTTTAAATAATAAAATTTTGCCACTTCCAGAGTGGCAAAACTCCTGACCCTCTTTCCCCCTTGAACCCCTTACCATTGCGTTTATAACCGCTGTCTTACAATGCTAAAAAATATGTAAACATTTTAACTTAGCGGAACTTGAACACGCGCCTCTTGGAAACCTCCGAATTTTTCGAGGCATTTGTTAAGTGGCGGAACTAAACACCGGGCCTTTGCCTTGGTGTCAAAGCGAAGAAACAAAAATATTAATAAATTATAACCCACGACCGTCCCGTTACGTCACACCCATGAGCCTCTATACCACGGCGGCCTCTATCTACTGTAAATAAAACATTATTCTTGATGGTCAGCCCAAAAGGCTAATAGTTAAATGACTTTTAACGAACATTGGTTTCTATTCTAAACGTGCAGTAAAGAGCAAATTGTGTAAATTTAATTTAATAATATTATATGAAAGACAAATAAAGAAAAATATCTCGCTTAAAAATGTAACGTTGAGAAAACTAAGATATCTTAGGTCATACAAAATTGGATGATATTCTGCAAAATTTGTTCTACATATTTGGCGAGGTGTAGACTGATTAGATTTTTGTTTCTATGTTCAGTTTCCCGCACACAGCAGGTTAGGCAGAGGGAACCTAATGTTAAGACACTCCGTTTCCCATTTTCCGCCAAGTTCCGGAGGTATTGCGTGTTGAGAGGCGGAATTCAACGCCGCTCTTTACCTCGACACCAGAGCGAAGAAATGAAAATATAAATTAAGTAAATATTTCATTTCCTCGAGTGGGGATCGAACCCACAACCAGTCGATTTTACAGTCACACTTTTTGCCCCTGCGCCTCGACGACCTCTTGTGACAAGAGGGATGAATTTATTATTTTTCTATCTTTTATTCTTACTTTTCTTTCGGTTACCTAAATACTACTCAGTGGTAAAGGTGTTCGTCATCATCATCATCATCATAATCAACAATTTCATTACCAATTTCATTCAGTGGGAGACCAAGGAACTAAACAATGGCACGTTGTTGGGTCCAGTATTAAGCTCATCGTTGCCACTTTTGACAGCCACTTTGGGCTCATCGTCATTTCAGCTAAAGAGAAGGTAAAATGTTATTGAAAAATGTTATTTGGGACATTTAACAACATAATAGAACCCATAACAAAGAGATTTTTATTTTTTTTTTCGTTTTATTTTAATCGGTTCATAAATAAAAAAAAATATAGCAATATTAAATATTTTATTTCACTAAATTACTGTAAAATAACTATTTTATTGAATTGGGTGAAAATTTAGTTTTTAATGGATATTAATTTATTTTTTTACAGTTATTTAGGGAAATAAAATATTTAATGTTGCTATATATTTTTTTATTTATGAACTGATTAAAATAAAGCAAAAAACAGAAATTAAAGTCTTAAAAATGATAATGTCTTTAGAACAGGAAAGTAATCAAGATTAGCAAATATATCAGTGTGTAGTATTATACAAGCGGCCATACTCGACAGTGTGAAGCCAAAAACAAAACAGAAGTACCTACTCGTATATCTAAAAAATATGTATTCATCTTTTTTTATAGACATTCATCTACGTGGTATTTAAATCGGTTATATATTCATGTAAAAAACAATACGTATTCAATCCACCCCGATTGGAAAATAATGCTTTAAAGCGAAAACAAAAGGTTATTGTTGATGATAAATTCAATATGAAACGGCAAAAAGCGTCAACTTACCTTAATTATTTGAAAACTTATTTTTTATGTTTTCAATTGATTTGTATTTTATTTTGTTTAGCTTCACGCTATAGAAGAGGAAGTGCTTGTACTCGTCTCGACGCTATAATATTTATAAACCGCTCTCAACTCTGAGATCGATCTTAAGACGCCGTTTTCATTCATAGATTATTAAAACGGCATCCTAAGTTCGAAAGTCACAGAGAGCGGTTTATAGATACACACAAATTTTATCTAGTAACCAGTACGAAGAAAATTAAAATTATTACCTCGAGTTGGTATCAAATCCACAACTTTCATTTTAATAAGCCATGATGGCATCTCTATATTTAGTTAATATTTATTATCCAAATTTTAATATAATATATAACATCAAGAAAAGCTGACTCAAGTTTACATAATTAATATCTAACGGTGTTGCTCGATCGTGCCACTGCCTACGTCTTAACAGTAACGTATGACGTATTGCGCCAAACGTTGAGATGGTGCCAACAAAGCACATGGTATATCACATTTACTATTATACTTAGTCGAAGTTTATGCCAAGAGATGGCAATAAATTTCTGCTGATTATTGAAATTTTTTATTATAGATTCGCGGTTTTGACATGTGTTTTTTTCTAGATATAATAAGAAAATCAAATTAAATCATCTTCATGCTAGTGAAGACGCTACTTGGTGGTTAATGGAGCGTAGTGTTAAGACACTATATTCCCCACTTTCCGCCGAATTTTGAGGCATTGTGAGTTGAGTAGCGGAAGCGGAAGCGGATGCCGCGGTGAGCGGAATCTAACGCCGGGCTTTTGCCTTGGTGCCGGAACGAAGCAATGAAAATATTAATAAAAAATAATGAATTCCTCGGAACCCGCAACTTCCACCCCCAGTCACTAAGCCAACTAGCCTACATACCAATTTCAACATTCTATGCCGCGTAGTTCCGGCTGTGCGTCATTTGTCTTTCACGCAGGAGCAGAAAATATTTATATGTATATATAGAAAACTGGTATACCGCACGCGGTTTTGAGCGCGATTTTGTCATTAAAAAATTAAGGTAAATATGATATTACATTTATATCTTTTAAACCACACGCGTTGCTGTGGCTCAGTGATCATAACAGATTGTTTTTTTTTTCAGCTTCGAGCTGTATCTCGTATGTCTGAATCTGCTCAGAGGGAGCCTAGTTTTAAGACACTCACGTTACTATATCATGATAAGCACTATGGATATCTTTAGTAGAATAAATCAAATCTGCCTACCCCGCACGCAGCAGGATAGGCAGAGGGAACCTAGTGTTATGACACTCCGTTCCTCATTTTCCGCCGAATTCTAGAGGCATTACGTGTTGAGTGGCAGATCTCAAAGCCGCCCTTTGCTTCGACACCAGAGCGAAAAAATTAAAACATAATTATAAATAAATATTTAATTTCCTCGAATTAGGATCGAACCCACAACCAGTCGCTTTTACAGTCACACTTTGCTCACCCTGCGCCACGACTGAACTCTTTAGTAGGATATACATATAATTAAGTAATTGAATACCGCATAACCGCAACCATAGCGAATAAGATGAAGACAATAGAACAGATTTCAACAAATGCAGGTCTAACAATCGCACGGTGTTGATTTTCCTCGGACAAAGCTCAGTTTAAGTAGACTAGCGTAATTCTAACCATATGAAAGGAGTTAACTTGTGCTAGTGTTCCGCTCGTGACTTTTCGTGTGTACCTACTATACGATTAATATACGATTGTAGATTTTCGTAATATGCCGTTGACGAGACAAAGCGCGGCGTTTAGTTACAATCTCGAAATTTCTGCGGAAAGTGGAAAACGGAGTGTCTTAACACAACTTACCCTGCTACTCGTATATGCAGGATATAGCGTGAGATTGGATCCCTTCTTTGGAGGAAGATAATATTTTATAATTATTTTAATTTTCCTGCTTTGGTACCTATAGTGACGTTGTTTTTTTATTGCGTTGAATAACGACCAGGTTTTTAATTTACCTTTTTATCAAATTTGATTGAATGGCAAACATACTTCTGAAATGTTCTATTTAAAATTCAATAATCTATCAACACATATACTTTTAGCCTGTATTGTAGTTATTTTATGACATCAAACTTCTGTATGCTTACCTTTGTGCGAAGATGAATAGAGAGTATTTTCATTATATTTTGGAACTGTAAAGCGTGTTAAATTGAAAATAGATCCTAAAATAGATAGCTTTACTGTCAAAGTTTATTGATTCAACAAGCTTAGGTTAAATGTTCGAAGCATCGCATAAGTTATGATTACTATGTTAAATCGTGTAAAAGCTTGTCTAAGTTTAACCTTTAAAATTTCTAAATATACAGCCTATATCTTTTATTATTAAAAATAACCCACAGTAACTGTTTTTATGTTATATAAAAAAAAATTAATCAGCTTCACGCTGTATTCCGCACACAGAAGGCTAGGCAGAGGGAACCTAGTGTTAAGACACTCCGTTCCCCACTTTCTGCTGAATTCTGGAGGTATTGCGTGTTGAGTGGCAGAACTCAACGCCGCGCTTAGCCTCGACACCAGAGCGAAAAAATGGAAATTTAAATTTAAGTAAATATTTCATCTCCTTGAGTGGGGATCGAACCCACAACCAGTCGGTTTTACAGTCACACCTCGTGCCGCAGCGCCACGACTGGCCTCAATATGTTATATAGATTACAAAAATATATAGGTAGGTATATTAACGAAATTATTTTAAACAATTTGAGGGCAGTCGTGGCGCAGCAGGTGTACGAACATGTGACTATAAACGTGTCTGGTTGTGTTCGGCACTCGAAGGAATGAATTATTGTTTACTAGCGGCTCGCCCACGGCTTCGCCCGCTTAAAATACATGATTATTGATTTAATAAACAGAATTGATTAACAACTATAATGACTTTAATATGATTTTTTTACGACATTATCGTCAAAGAATTTTTGATTGTTTTGAATAAAAAAATACGACCATTGTTGATATTTGATATTTATAAAATATACATAAAGCTAATTATGTATTACACGTATATATTTTTGTAACTTTATGTTCTTTTTACCTATATAATATACGTCTCATCATAATTCTAAAACTCTGTTAAATGTGCTGATGTCAGTGAATAATTTAATTTAGGTTGTAGGATTCATAATATTCTTTGTAAAATAACTGTATTAATTGCATATTAACTCCTGTACAGTTTTTAAATTAGTTACATATATTATATGAACGAACCAACCAAAATATCTTTGTATTTACTTGATATTTCTTTCAAGATCGTTCTTTATCTCTGTGTTGAATTAAAATAAATTTAAATTAGCTTCACGCTGTATCCCGCACACAGCAGGGTAGGCAGAGGGAACCTAGTGTTAAGACACTCCGTTCCCCACTTTCTGCCGAATTCTGGAGGCATTGCGTGTTGAGTGGCAGAACTCAACGCCGCGCTTAACCTCGACACCAGAGCGAAGAAATGGAAATATAAATTTAAGTAAATATTTCATCTCCTCGAGTAGGGATCGAACCCACAACCAGTCGGTTTTGCAGTCACACCTCGTGCCGCTGCGCCACGACCGGCCGGTTGAATTAATTACGACTTAAACTTAACTGTTATGATTTATGAAGGTAATCTCCACTAACAATTCAACTTTGCTTACTTTATTGTATAAAATATTATATAATAGTGCTTCAAAAATATATATTTTTATCAATAATCATATAAACCAGACGTTTCGAATGTCATTCTTTAGCCAGGGTCATACCAGCGCGATTGCTATATAATATTCGCAGGCAAAGTAATGCCTTGAGTTCATTCAAATGACGATAACTTTTTTTTTAATGAACCGATTTTGATGAACTAAACTTTAGTACTCAAGTTGAGTTAAAACAAAGCAATTGGTGAAATTTTCAAGTAAATCGGTTCAGTACTTTCAGAGAAAAATGCGGACAAAAATATGTCGACAGACAGACAGATAGACAGACAGACAAGAAATTAAAAAAAATCTTTTTGCTTTCTATCCCTCTATCCATTTCAGTCAAAATTACTAAATGTACAGACAAAATATTTTTGCTGTCTTATTATATATAAAGATTAATATTGTTATTTCTTCGCTCTAATACCAAGGCAAAAATCAAGCGTTTGAGTGGCGGAACTCTATTCAAAACTCAATACCTCGAAACATATGGCGTACAGTGGGAAACGGAGTGTCTTACCACTAGGTTACCTCTTCCTACCCTGCTGTATGCGGGATACAGCGTGAAGCTGATTATAATTAAAATAAGTCAGGCCCATCACCACCGCACTTTCAGGAGTACTTTTATAATCACTCACACAAATGCAAAGCTGAGCTTAAGCCTCACGAACTGTAGTCAGTTGGTATTTCCAACATCTCATTAAATAAACAAAGTGTGAATTAGTACTAGGGCAACACAACGACACAAATTGTGGGGAACAGAGTAATTAATCTTTTTACTATTATTCTATGAAACAATATATTCACACTACACACAATATACTGCAGTCACCCAATGCCCCACGGCATTGGGTGACTGCAGTAGGTTCGAAAGTCACTCGAGGGAATTTGAAAATCGGGTGGAATTTTCGATTTTTTTGCTTTACGCTGTATTCCGCACAGCAGGGTAGGAAAAGGGAACCTGCGAAACTATTTTTTTATCAGTTCAATACCACTACAGACACCTGGTCCGTTCCCTTTTTTATCTTGTTATCATATGTAATTTGACATTGTCATATATATTAATTACATTATTTTCGGAAAATGAGAAAATGAAAATATGAAATATTTCATTTCCTCGAGCAGAAATCGAACCCAAAACCTGTCACGTTTACAGTCGCACGCTTGTGCCATTTTGTTATTTACAGACATGTGTAAGCGAAAATGACAAAATTAATTATTTATTGTATCACACATTTTAAAGTGTTATTCCACACAAAAAAATACTTATTAAGCAAAACGTATAAAAATTTTAACATAGTGGGATTCAAACCCGCGCCTCTTTGGAAACCGTTCAACCGTCGTGGACAATATATGAATAATTTACTACAGAATGTCAAATTGAAAATTATTTTGAAATACATTACGATGTTAGCACGTATATTTAATTTCCTCTCGAGGGTGTGACACGTTGACATACAAAGTTAGATTTTCAGAGCTTATGAAATGAAAATATTAATATACAAGCTTATACTTATAAATATTCATAAGGTATTCCTGTATTTTTTTACAGAGTCGACCTACCATAGCTAAATGTAAAAAAAATCAACAAATCTGAATTACACGCACTTCTTATTGTTGTATCGTCATGAAACTTGACAATTGTATGTAGATTAGACGACCAGTATGTTTTTAGTTTTGTAAACTATTAATTTATTTTTTGTTGTATAACGCCGCGTGTTGAGTAGCGGATTTAGCGCCGTTCTTGCCTGGTTACTAGAGCAAAGAAATGAAAATATTAAATATTTAATTCCCTCGAATAGAAACCGAACTCGCAACCGTTTGCTTGTGCCCCAGCGCCATGACAGCCTCAAGAGTAATAGAGAGTACTTAATGATATATAAACACTTTCTAAACTAACAGAGCTACGGTGTTGAATGATGGAATCAAACAACGCTTGCTCTCTAATCAGGTCGTGAAACACATTTTTTTTTAGGTTTTTTTAGTTCATTGTAGCCAGAAATTATCTTTTGTCAGTAGTGGGTTCAATTCCAACTCGGGGGAAATATAGTGAAATATTTAATATTTTCTTTTCTACGCTCTGATTATGACTTTATGAGGAAATGCGCGGCGGTGCGTATAATGCCATATGATGCCCCAAGAGGTCAGAGGGAAGTGAGGAACGGTGTGTCTAAAGGAGGTACGAAGTGATTTCCAGGTTACATCTGCCTACTTCGCTATTTATCGGATACAGCGTGAACCTCAACAATTATACATAGCAAATATTGATGCCTGATGATGCCTATCTGAAGCAAACCAACCCACCCTATTAAGATTTCCCTGCGGTGACATAACATACAAAATACGGCGTTGATTTCCGCCACTCAACACAAATTCGGGCGGAAACTGGACAATGTATTGTCTTAACCTCTTCGTCTGTCAGTTAAAGAAGAAAACGCATAAATCTGGGAAATAATCTATACAACGCTTCGTCGAAAAATATACCCCAATATTAATTTCGTTAAAAGCCTATACCTACTGAAAATAATTAAAGTGAAACTCTTTAAAGTATAATAGTATTAACACGTACGCTTTTCATGCATTTTCATGAATTCAATCTTCTAAGAGTTGACGACTTCGTTCGGGGAAACTTTGTTAGATTTAATTAGAAAAGGAGGGCGAGGTTCCCAACTCGACTTAAATATATACTTTACAATACATTTGTATGTTTGTATGAATAAATTTGAAGTTTCACAGATAAGTTGCAGGAATATTTGCTTATTAATCGCAAATATTTTGTCTGTTTCGTTTTTTTTTATTAAAAAGAGAGATAAGGAAGTGACTTTTTTATTTAATGGCCTGATTTTGCGATGACAAGTGCAAAATAATCTGTCAGTGTCACGTATAGTAGAAAAAACACGATCGATATTAAGAAATGAATCTTGTAATTAATTATTTGATTCTCTGTATTCTGTCCTCTTGAAACACTTCATAGTTTAATGTAAAAAAAAATGGTAGCGTGACTCGAACCCGCGCCTTTTGGAAACTGTTTACCCCTATATACCACAAATTATTTGTGTAGTAAACATCTTTGTACAAAGATTAAACGTGTAAGTTATAATAAAAAGCAAAGAATTCGACGGTTAGCTTGACAAGACCATATGGCTTAGTGGTCAAAGCGCTTGGACGCCGGTTTGAGTCACGATACGTTCAAATTTTTACATTTTCTAAAGTGAGTAATATCCTGTATTTAGTGTATGTTAAGTTAATTTCAAATATCCCAAACATTTGTTATGGTTTTCGACAGAACTTTAAACTTCACTGTTTTATATTCGAGTTTGGGTCTCTAAAAAGGAAGATAAATTAAGAAATAGTGTTCTTACTTATTATAAGGTTATTTGTATGGTACAAATAACCTAAAAAAGAAGTAAGGATAGCTAGATAATATAATATCAATATAATATTATATCATGAGGTCAGTTGTGGCGCAGGGGCACAAAGCGTGACTGGAAACGCGATTGGTTGTGGGTTCAATCCCCATTAGAGGAAAATAAATATTTATTTCAATTTATATTCCATTACTTCGCTCTGGTGTCCAGGCCAAGCGCAGCGTTGAGTTCCGCCACTCAATACGCAATGTCTCCAAAATTCAGTGTAAGGTGGGTAGCGGAGTTTCTTTACACCAGGTTCCCTCTGCCCCTGCTGTGTGCGGAATACAGCGTGAGCTAATTTTTTTTAAATAATATTATGTAAAAAATATTTTTTAACAAACTATATCTATATAAAAAACAAACAAACATATAACTGAAAACACGTAGTATGTCAAATATGTAAGAATCTCATTTTTATGAAACCCTCTTTCAAGAGGATCGCTGCGTGTATTAATGGATATACGAGAATGGCATTTGAATAAGGGCTGTATTTATTGCTACGATTTTGGGTCAAAATACATATACATATTATTTTAATCGACACAAGTCCTTGATCCTACTGAGGCGTAATACAAACGTACGCTTACACGGCGGTTGTGATTTGAATCCCGCTCCTTTCCTTTTATTACAGGAATTACATTATATTTGCTTAATACTAATAATCAGCTTCACGCTGTATCCCGCACACAGTAGGATAGGCAGAGGGAACCTAGTGTTAAGACAGACTGTTCCCCACTTCCCGCCGAGATCTGGAGGCATTGCGTGTTCAGCGGCGTGATAGAAAGAACATATTTCAAGTTAAGTCTACAAAGCGAGGCATTGATTTTTTTATGAGTGAACCAAAGAAACACTAGGTTCCCAGGTTCCCTCTGTCTACATTACCGTGTGCGTAAAAAAATATAAAATAAGAAATTTCACAATTTAGTTCAAATTTCAACAAAAATTCCCGTCATCTACGTTGTAATATCAGACTTTTCATTTCGAGCGCCAAGGACTCTCATCCCAAATGAAATATATACAATAATAATTTCTAGCATCGTTTGCCTAATATAGCACTTTATGAGATCGTCAACGCTCTGGAAATATGTGTAGACTTCATTTAGGGTTATTATGTCACACGTAACGTAACGCAACGTAACGGTAACGGTTATTTTTAATATAACTGACGCTATTTTCCAAGGTGATGCCTACTTAGTAATAATGGGAACAGTAAAAATAAATTATAATATGAAAATAACGTATAGTTATTTTATAATAACACCAAATATATATTTATTTTGTAATTTTTGTTCATCAAATAATTGTTATTATTGTAAATTATAAAAAGTCATAATAAGTTCTTTGATTTTCACGAATATTACACATTTTAAATGAAACACCACGATCACCACGACGACAGTCTACCCGTGACCACGGACTACTGCACGAAACTGTTTGAAACGTCGGGTTCCCAAAATGTAAAACCTTAAATATATGCGATTAATCCGGTTAAAATAGTTTCATTTAAAATGTATAAAAAGTCATTTATTTTTTTTCTTTACATACAATTTATAATCTTGATTTGATCAATTAAAAATAATGAAATTTTAAAAATATCGTGTGTCGCTTTGATTATATAAATATATGTAGACAACGCGAGTTGTCGGTTCGATTTGCACTCGGGGAGAGTGAAACATTTAATGCTTTCATCTCCTCGCTCTGGTGACAAGTCAAGGTGCGGCGATGAGTTCCGCCACTCAATGCGTAATGTCTCAAGAGTTCAGTGAAAACTGGACAATGGAAGTGTTTTAATGGAAACGGAGTGTCTGAACTCAAGGTTCCAAGGTTTCCTCTACCCTGCTATGTGCTATCCAGCGTGAAGCTAAAAAAATGTTACCACACCGTTATTTGTTAAACACAAAAAAATATGTATTCCCCGGACATTTTTTTATAATAATAATAAATTATTTAGCCTTTTATTTAACCGAAGCTCAGACCCACAACTATTGCGCTTAAAGTCAGAAGTTCGCCTACGAGCCCTCAGTGCCCTATATCAGTATCTTTTAATCTGTAACCCTCACATAACAGGATATGTTGAGGGAACCTAAGATATCCCGTTCTCATTAACACATCACCGTTCCCCACTCAATATTTAAACAAATTCGAAAATCCAGAATATTACAGTTAAATCGCCTGTGAACTTTATATCCCTAAATAAGATAAGTGCTATTAAATAGCCTATCTTATTTTCCATGCGACTGGTTTTATGATCCTGCCTAAGGCGTATTTACTACCGATACCGAGAAAATGGTACCACAATGGACACAGAGGCTTTATTCTCTTATTAATCTATTCATTTATTTTTAATGGCACAATATGACAGAGTTTGACTGTCTCAGGCTCGAGGAAATTAATTATTTAATAATTTTGCTTCCTCGCTTTAGTAATACTAAAGAAATGCGGTGTAGAGTTACGCCATCAACGCACAATATGTAGAAAATTGAGAAGAAAATCATAACGTCCGGTTCCCTCTGACTATACTGCCGTACGTAAGAAAATGACGTGAAACTCATAATTGGTTCAAAGTCATGGCCATCAATGGCCATACGGCCCTCTATTATAGATCCTGGCCTCTTTCAACACTTTTTCCATTCCACTCCATGAAGTCCAGGTCCTTTTCAGTTCTTAAAGCCTAGGGTCTTGAAATAAAGATCTCAGACAGGTGCTGATGGCCATTACGCCACCTAATCTTAGATCTGCGTAAGATGATACTGCGTTAACCATCTGGCGTATAAAATAATTTTTATGATTTAATCATTTTCTCACTCATTCTCATGGCGTGCCCATGCCATCTTAGCACGTTGCAGTTTGCTTATTAAACGTGATCTTATGCTGACCTTTTACCGTGCACCAATCCAGCCAAGGTACTGTTGCTGAATGCAATTTTCACATACTCCCTTTGCCTATCCACATCCATTTCATATTTTCCATCTCTACTACTATATACTCGTAAATAAACTTTTCTTATATATTATACCACTTCAGTTACTTTTAAATATATGTATTTTGTATATACCTACTATGCTTAAAAATTTACAAAAAAAAAATGGAATGTCCTTAAGTTTAAAATGTTACTACTACATAATATGATACTTTTGTTTCAAATTTCCTAAGAACCCTAGGGAACCTAGACACTCCATTCCCCATTTTCCGCCGGATTTTGGAGGCATTGCCTATTGAGTGGCGGAACTCAACTCCACGTTTTGCCTCGACACCAGCCCGAAGTGAATATTAAATATTTTATTTCCTCGAATGGTAATTGAACCCACAACCTGCCACGTTTACAATCACACTTTGCCCGTACGCCACGACTGACCCCCACGACGTTTGTTTGTGACATAAGTGAAACTACACGAGCATAAACTCGAAGCGAATATCACGTGATATTAGTTAATATGTAGTTAGAATGTCTAATTATAACTTCTAGATCCATCATTGTGGCATGCACTATTTGAGTTAGAATTTTTTTAAATATAACTTAAAAGAATTTCTTTGACCTGGTAATAAGACAAAAACGTTCTAGAGTTGCTCTACTCAAAGCGCTATGTCTCGAAAAATAGGGGATGACTTGGTAACGGAATGTCTTAATACTAGGTTCCCTGAAAAACCTGCTACATGTGCGAAACAGCGTGAAGGTATAAAAAGAAATAATATACTAACTTTTCTGACAAAAAATATGTAAATTTT
The DNA here is from genome assembly GCA_013403705.1 of Heliconius hermathena. Classification (NCBI taxonomy): domain Eukaryota; kingdom Metazoa; phylum Arthropoda; class Insecta; order Lepidoptera; family Nymphalidae; genus Heliconius; species Heliconius hermathena. Next base: position 25,029 of record JAAIXJ010000532.1, on the reverse strand, counting down.
ATGGTAAGAAGATATTTCCTGAAATTGAAATTGATGCCTTTTGCCTTTCATAGAGATAGTGAATATTGATTGGTGGAACGAACCCTGAATTTCGTATGAATAAAAAATTTTGATTACGTTGTGACAGTCATTTGACTTCAGCTAAGACCGTTTTTGATAGTCTACACGTTTACTACAATATATAATTATAAAGGTGCCGTATGTCGTAGTGGGTCGTAGTGGGACAGCGTTTAACTGTAAAGGAGATGTAGTGGATTCGATTCCCATTCGATGCAATAATATTTTGTTCAAAAAAAATGTATAAACAAGTAACAAAATGTTACTATAATGTAACAATTTACAATATATAAAATATGTGCAGAAATCGAAACAGTTTTCAAATGAATTTTCTGAAAAAAGGTGCTTTGTATGTTTAATGAAAATATTGTTTTGTTTAAATATTTTTTGATATCACTTGTTGATCTCAATATAATACTTCTTTTATTATTGTTTAACCTCACGTCAAATCCCGCATATAACATAGAAGTCAGAGGGAAAATGTTAAGACAATCTGTCATGAACACATTTTCATTTAAAAGTTACAGTATAAAATCAACATTTTCTTTAATTAAAAAAAAACATATAAGCAATCATTACATCAAGATGAGGAAAAATCTTAATTGGCGAGAACTTAATTAATAAAATATATTTAATTAATTTTTGAGACATTTAATGTAAACAGCTTAAAATATAATTTTAAGTAAACAAAAAAGTTTTAAAACTTTAAATTGTAACGGAAAAAATGTAAAGCAGAAAAAATGGTTAATAATAGGGCCCAGTGACCTCTCTGTTTTACTTATCACTTTCAAATATCCAAGTCTTAGCTTTGTTTGAACTTCGATAATACTTTTTCATTTGCCGTCATTCATACTGGTAACTATTTCTTTCTGTTTATAAGTTGACTTTGGAGAGATTGATATTTAAAAGTACGGGACAGCGCCTGACTGCTTATGCAATGGTTGGTGAGTTAGATTGCCATTTGGGGGAATGGTTATATCAGCTTCTCGCTGTATCCCGCATACAGCATGGTAGGCAGAACCTAGTGTTAAGACACACCGTTCTCCACTTTCCGCCGAGTTCTGGAAGCATTGCATGTTGAGCAGAGCAAAAAAATGAAAATGTAATTGTAAATAAATATTTAATTTCCTCGAGTGAGGATCGAACCCACAACCAGTCGATTTTACAGTCAGACTTTTTGCCCTTGTGCCACGTCTGGACCCCGAATGGTGACGTAAATCTAAACTATTATCATTTCTCACAACTTTCCAGGAGGTCAGTCGTACGACTGTAAATGCAACACGTTGCGGGTCCTTTCCTTCTAGAGATTGAAATGAAATATTTAATAATTTAATTTCCTTCCTGTAGTAACAATAACAGAACTCAACACAATGCCTCCAGAATTCGGCGAAAAGTGGGAAACGGAAGTATCATAATGAGAATGAAATTTCTTAACACTAGGTTTCTAGGTTCCCTCTGCCTACTATGCTATGTGCGGGATACAGCGTGAAGCTCAATAAATCATTTCTACGTTTATGCAAGAAATGTTGTGGCGTTTAGATTATTCTATCTTGAATATAAAAGAAAAGACGGAGGACGAAATTTTTCAACAATAGAGTCACTCTGCTTACTTTACTATATGGAAAAATCAAGTCTACACCACATAATCTATTACCAACCAAGTCTTCTAACAAACTTAAATAACGATATGGTAAAATGTTTGATATGTTTGTTAAGACACATAAGCAAAACGATTTTATAAATATGGATCCACTGAAGACTAGTACCTACCTAATATTTGTATAAGCAACAATCGTAACTAGGGTAGGGTAATTCTTTGCCTAGTGATCTTTTTTATCTATTTACNATTGTAAAATGCGTAGAGAAGTTATTGTAATGGCACTTAGACTTCGATCCGGACACATTCCACTTAACAAGTTTAAATATTTAATGAAAAAATCACTTACACCTAATTGTAGTATTTGTGGTACAGTAGAAGATGTACATCATATTTTAGTGGAATGTGCACGAAGTGAGGTTTTGCGGAACACATTTGTTAAGAAAAATAAGTTAAATTTTAGAAATGTTGGTGAATTTCATACTATACTTGCTAATCCTGCAACAATAGACGCTAAGTTTCTTTTTAATGAAATGATTAAGGTGTGTAGATAGTATTTAAGTTTTTTGTGATACGATGGGTCTGGCATAATCTTCAGAGATTAAAGACCTGTAAATTTTTTTCTAGAATAAAAAAAAAAAAAAAAAAAAAAAAATTACTTTTAGTGTTATTATGTTTTATTATTTTTCTACGTTTCATCTTTTTTCTTCTTTTTTCTACATATTTTGCAATTTAGGAGAAAACAATTAGTCGAAAATTCTTATGAAACTTAATAAAACAGTTTATTTTGTATTTGGAGATATACATAAAAAATACCTTTTTTTGTTTTTTTTTTTTTATTATCGCTGGGAAATGCATTTACGCAGACCACCCATACGCAAGGCAAATGCCTTTCGGATGAGCGGTACTGTGGGATTCACCGGTGGAACCGACCCTACCCACTAAAACCCAGCGGAAACCCTCGCCACCAAAAAGAGAGGCCGCAGGATCGCTTGCGCATACTACTACGACGCCTCAGTGGAAGGCCCGCCTATTGCGGGCCACCGTCGCCTTCAGGGTGCCCTGGGGTTTCTCCTAGGGCACCTGCAGCCTTGATGACTTGCAGGAGGATCACCATGACCCTCCCACAGTAGCCCCTCTAAGATAGGGGGAGTTGAAGATGCGCATACCGCCTTCTTCTACCCCCTGGCCTACGGCGGTGGAGCGAGTCTGTATTCGCGCTGGACTCACGCACCCGCTCCGCGGTCTCCTTCAGTGCGATAACCGATTCGCAGAAGGAGACCATAGCAGACCAGTTCCTCTCACACTCACACTGGGCAACATAAAAAATACCTAGCACAAACTTAAGTAAAACAAAAACGAAAAGACTATACAAATAATTTTTAAAAGCTAAACTATAAGGAACTCGAAACCTATTTTACCAACAAGAAAGGATTACTCATTAATTAGCTCAAAATATCTACATAGATATAAAAACATATAAAAACACCCTTTATATTAACCATTCATGTGAATGCAACCCTATATTTTACCCAGAGTCTATTGTTTACGTGGGTTTTAATTAAGACTGTGATGGGTCGTGCCACGGTCTTTGCAAATTGAAATAAAAAAAGCCAACGATTTTTTCAGCTAAATCATTGTTTACAGCGTGTCGTGCTTGAAAATTCTTTCAGTTTATAGGAATGTGTGGGAAGACCTGTTGCTTTTGATATTTAAATTATGTTTTCTGTATACAAAATATAATTTACTTCTATTTGGATTTTTTTTGACTGTTTGTCAAGGAAAGTAAAATCTTTAGGCGAAATAATTATACGTTTTGAAGGAAAACTAGAGATTAGTAGCTACCTATTTTGTGTAAATACCACTATTTGGGAATATAGTAGCAAACTCCCCGTTTTAACATTCGTCAATGTCTAAGTTTCATTTGATCGTACTCGTATACATACTGCAGTGATATCTAGCATAATTAAAATCAAAAATCCAATTTGCACTAGCCCCTTACACATATATATTTACAACCTGCATGCTGTTTAGTTTCTGCCGCCTTTATCTCTGTCTCTACATCTGTTAATTTGTATCATCATCATGAACTTTATTGTTCATGATGATGATAATCCTCATCAACATTACATCAGCCTTTCGGCGTCAAATATTAAACATTTGCTTCTCTCACGGATCTCCATGTCGCCGGTTATTGTTACAATTTCATTGACTTTGCAAGAGAAATTAAAGCATAGTAGTCTTATTTCCACAATAATGTACGATCGTTAAAAAAAATATTATATATAAATATATATTTTTTAAATATTTATGAATATATCACAAATAAATAAAATAAATTAATTTTGCACTCTATTCACACAGGAAGGAGAAAAACATCTTTAGCTATATCCAAAGTTATATTCTATGCGTGTAAACTAGACTGAAAGTCTGTTTTTGACATTATATTAGAGCAGAAGGAGCTTGTCTAGGACAAACATTATACAGCTTAATGTTTTAGGACGCAACCAATTTAAAATATTGCTTAAATAAATATATAGAAAAACATATATAAATATATAGAAACTCATATAAACTTAGATAAAGATTGCAAACAATACAATTTGCAAGTCATCCGAAAATTCTAACAAGATGCGAGTGCGACAAGAAGATAAGGCTGACGTTGACTTGAATTTAACGAACGCAACTTCAGGAATATAAAGTTATATGCTTATTCAGATAGCGCCTAAAATGTGTAGACATGACATGCATACTGCAAAGTTTAGTAAAATGTCCTATGTTGAGGCTCGGCACTTGGGGAACTTATTTTGTTTTTAACTTCACGCTGTATCCCGCATGTAGTAGAGTAGTCCTGGGAAACTAGTGTTAAAACACTCCAGTCCCGTTAGGATACTTAGGACTTTGGAAATGGCGGATATGATACAACGCCGGCGGAACGCAACTCCGCACTTTGTCTCGTTACCAGATTGAGGAAATTTTATAATAAATATTTCATTCCCCCGAATGGGAATCGGACCCACAACCGGTGTGTCTTTAGTCGCACGCTTGTCCGCTGCGCCACGACGGCCTCATTGTCATCTGTATAATATCAGTAATTAAGATTTCCCGGCTCCGGGAAATTGGATGAGAGTCAAGTACGAGAAATAGGTAAGCTGAGAAATGGAACATTTATAAAAAAATGTTTAAAAAATCATCAATTAGAAACTATCGCAAATAAATATAGGTCGTTCTAAATTAACATTTTAGGCTTTTATCTTTACCGCTTTCTTATTGTATTTATGTATATTCTTATTAAAATTCGTATTAACATGATATTTAGTAAATAACTTCTAAAAAATATTTATATTAAAAATGATTTTTTAGGATCGGAATACCACTACCAGTACCAAAATGTTATAAAAATTATAAATAAACAAAGTGGATACAAGAAATTATAAAATGTCTAACAAATAAAACAAGACCAAGAGCAGGGTTGCATTACGTTGTCACAGTAATTGAAACGGTTTTTATGAAAGAAAATATTTTTGCAAGCTCGCATTTTATTGCATAAGGAAATAGAATGTAAATATGCAGAGGCAGTATATTATTTGCAAATAGTTTAATCAAAATGTCCATTTATTAAACAAAAATAAACTATTTATATTAGCATAAAGAGTTTGTGTTGATGTTTTTTGATTGGGGCCAGTCATGGAGCAGGGGCACAAAGTGTGACTGTAAAGCCAACTGGTTGTTAGTTCGATCCCCATTCGAGGAGATGAAATATTTACTTAAATTTATATCCATTTCTTCGCCCTGGTGCTCTCGGGGACAAGTGCGGCGTTGAGTTCTGCCTCTCAACACGCAATGCCTCAGAATTCGGCAGAAAGTGGGGAACGGAGTGTCTTAATACTAGGTTCCCTCTGTCAGTGTACCAGATACAGCGTAAAGCTGATTTATAAAAATATTAAAAACCTGAAAAATGGTCGTCTGCGAATGAGATTCGTCTACCGAGGGTTCCGTAACAATTTCACCTTTATCTTGATACATGGACAGGCTAACAGAGAGACCGATAAACAGTTATAATAAGGATTTCATTTTCTTTTCTGTTGAAATTCGGAACCAGAACCGGAAATGTTAAATATTCTACTCTGTCAACAAACTCAATACACTAAGTTTCTCTGTTTTACATGTTTTAAGGACAACAGAACTAAACAATATCATTTAATAAAAAATACCTGGCGCTTGAGACATCAGCAGCTTCTTTTCCGTATTTTTTTGAGACACAAAACCCTCAAAAAGAACAAAATATCCGAATTTTATAATTTTCATCAACTTTTAAAAAGAAACCACTATACCACAAACAAAATGAAACGTAATATTAGGTATGCATTATTTCGAGGAAAATCTTATGGAATTACAAAATATAACATTTTCCGCACTGCAGTGTTTAACCTGCCCGTAACCACACTTTTGATTTATATTTGAGTCGCGTCTGCTTTAAATTACGTCCTTTTTAGCTATAAATTTTATTTTTCAAACATTAATTTTGTACGGTTTTAATGATTGTGCATTTCTATTTTGGGTGGTCGTTCGTTAATTTTGTGTATTGTTTCGCAATTCCACTGGCTATAAATAACATTTGAAATAGATTCTTTTGTTTCATAATATCAACACTAGACAGTGCATTTTTCTAATATTCTTCTCATGACATATGCAAGAGATGCATACATTATGTTGTACTTAATTTTTTTTAAATAGTGACAGTCAATATAATTTAATAAAAATATTATTAAATTATAATACATAACATCGGCCTATACGCGTTCAAAAACCAAAACTAAATAAAGATATCGTATATTAATAAGTTCTTTCATTTTCACGATTATTACACATTTTAAATGAAACTATTTTAACCGGATTAATCGCGTATATTTTAGATTATACATTTTGGAAACCCGACGTTTCGAACACTTTACAGTAGTCCGTGGTCACGGATAGATGGAGGTGGCATCGTCTGTCAGTGCACAGCTAGGCACAAGAGATGTAATGTTTTCGCGTGTTTTTTGATTAAATCGGATGTCTTTTTAAGTATTTTTGTTGTAGGGTCATTGTCAACAATTTTATAAGTTTTCTGATCCGATAGCAATATTGACATTTTTTGTACATACTCGTCGGTGTCTAGTATAACCGTCGCGTTACGTTAAAGGTATCGGATCAAAAAACTTATAAAATTCTTGAGACCAATGAAAAGTAATATTCCTTAACAGAGTGCAGGTGTNAAACCCAGCCACTACATTTGGTTTGATAAACCCCAAATCCACGACTAAGGAAAACAGATACATTCCTAGAATGATCCGCGAGGCTATTGAAATACAAAAACATCCTAATTTCAATAGAGAGGATGGCTGGAAACTTTCTACCACCTGGGACGCACTCATAAGATCATTGAAGTCTCAAACCCACCATACCAGAGGGCAAGATACTACGAGCTCATTCTGCAGGAATCCAGGGCAGTACGCGAGTCGATTAAAAAATCGTTGGCGGTAGTTTGATATAATAATTATATCAACTGACAGACGAATGCCACCTCAGTCTATCCACGTGACCACGGACTACTGCAAAGTTTTCGAAACGTCGGGTTTCCAAAATGTATAATCTAAAATATACGTGATTAATCCGGTTAAAATAGTTTCATTTAAGATATCGTATACTATTGGAAAGAGCATCTCAAGAACAATCAAATAGTAGTAATAAAACACCATCTGACCGAATGAAGCAGTGCCGGGAACGTAAAAAAATGAATTAGGCCGAGCGAATCAACGACGGCGAGTACATCTGCAGCTGGGGCGGAAGATAATATACAAGTAGATGATGATCGCTTCTATATTGACAGCGAATTACAACAATAAATTTTGAGCGTGAAAGTTTAGTTTACAACATTTTTTTCCTAAGTGTGGATTAACTTTAAAAATTTTAAAAATAAATTGTATTCGATCATCAATTATGAAGAAACATTATACAGCAACTAGTGTACGTTTCAATATGACGTTTTTGAACAATCCATTTGGACATAAGTATGATTTGTGTGATCATGTATGGTTTGCACCAACAACAGATAAACACTTACCACTGTTTAAAAATATGTTTCCTGAAGAGCCAGTAGAGAATTTTAAACTGTGCAGTTAGATGGTCTTTATATGATTAACAATATAGAGAGTTACGAGATGAGTACCAGAGATTGGCCCAGCATCCATACTTGTGTATATATAGTACCAACACTAGTCATAAAAGTAAAAAAAAAATATAAGTGTTCCTGATCAGCAATGTATTATACTTATTATCGCCAAAATTGTACAAAGTTTGATCGCAAAGTCTTGTTCGAAAAGTCGGAAGACATCTCCATACCGATCAATCTATCTGAATGTTAGGCAATCAGCGAAACTTAGATGGAAAATTCTATGCCATTAAATGTGCCTAGCTTTGATTTCAGATCATGTTGTAATATCGCCAAGAACATTAATGAAACCTTATATTAACACTATTGTTAAAATATTCCAAGAACATCGCTGACATTATGCCTGATTACGAGCCTACACCAGTTATTTCCTTGCTTTTATAGCAAACCGTCGTGTCCATGACACTGACACGCCTAAATTTTTTTTTTACTTTTTTTTGTATTTCTTAAATGATTGAAAGGCACAATAATGGTACTTAATTTAAAAAAAATAAAAATCTTCTGTTACAAAGTGACGACGAAACTTGGACTGGGCTTAGAAGGTTGAAATTTGGCATACAGATATGTTGTGGAGTATATATATGTACCAAGGACGATTTTGAGTATTTCCAACAAAGTATCGGGTGATGACAAATATTATATAGTACATTCGACCCACTTTGACTGAGAATTGAACCCACTGCCTGTCACGTTTATAGCCACAATCTTGTGCCTTTGCGCTACGACGAAGGCCTCAATAGCTATACTGTAAGAATTAAGAAATTAATAAAAAAGATGTAAGTGCGACTGGTTGTGAATTCGATCCCCACTCGAGGAAATAAAATATTTATTTCATTCGCTCCAGAATTTGGCAGAAAATGGGTAACAGAGTGACTCAACACTAAGTTCACTCTGCCTACCCTTCTGTGTGCGGGACACAGCGTAAAGCTGATATTTAAAATTTTAATATACACGTGTTGTAGAACTTTTAAAAGTTTAAAGATGTTTTTCAATGACATAGTTTTCCCCTTTCATACCGTCCGACTATAAAGCTGAGAACGCTAATTACCTTCTGTGGAGTAAATTTATGTGGTGCATAATAACCCGTTTAAGAAAACAAATAGAACAAAATGTAAGGGAAAAAGCAGGAGATTAATGGAGAGTAATGAAAGGAATTGTAAAATTATCTAAATTCTTTACTTAATTGAAAGTTGGTACAATGTATTTTTAAATGAAACTATTTTAACCGGATTAATCGCGTATATTTTGTATTATTATACATTTTTGGAAACCGGACGTTTCGAACACTTTGCAGTAGTCCGTGGTCACGTGGGTAGACTGAGGTGGCATTCGTCTGTCAGTTGATATAATTATTATATTAAACTACCGCCAACGATTTTTTAATTGCCTCGCGTACTGCCCTGGATTCCTGCAGAATGAGCTGATAGTATCTTGCCCTCTGGTACGGTGGGTTTGAGACTTCAATGATTTTATGAGTGGGTCCCAGGTGGTAGAAAGCTTCCAGCCATCCTCTCTATTGAAATTATGATGTTTTTGTATTTCAATAGCCTCGCTGATCATTCTAGGAATGTATCTCTTTTCCTTAGCGAGGATTTAGGGTTTATCAAACCTAATGTAGTGGCTGGGTTTATCCACAGTATGCTTTTACACACCATACCAGAGGGCAAGATACTATCAGCTCATTCTGCAGGAATCCAGGGCAGTGCACGAGGCAATTAAGAAATCGTTGGCGGTAGTTTGATATAATAATTATGTCAACTGACAGACAAATGCCACCTCAGTCTACCCCTGACCACGGACTACTGCAGTGTTCGAAACGTCCGGTTTCCAAAAATGTATAAAAATACAAAATATACGCGATTAATCCGGTTAAAATAGTTTCATTTAAAATGTGTAATAATCGTGAAAATCAAAGAACTTTTAATGTATTTTTACTTTTTTAAGGTTCACGCTTTATTCTGGACATAGCAGAGTAGGCAGAGGGAACCTGGAAATTTAATGTTAAGACACTCAGTTCCTATCAAGATATTCTCGTTCTCCACTTTCCGCCGAATTTTAGAGGCTTTTCGTGTTGAGTGGCGGGATTCAACGTCACTTTTTGACTCGTTACCAGAACAAGTACCTACATGAAAACATTAAATATTTCACTTCCTCAAGTGGGAATCGAGCCTACAACCCGTTGCTTTTGATCTTTTACATATGTAGAACAACATATATGAACCAGTCGTAAATATTAAAATTTTTACCGAATGGATAATGAATCCACTATTATTGTCTATATTTAGATGTATTTTCTACTCTTTTAAATAATATATATTTTCTTATAGCCGAAACAAACAATATATCTTATCTATATCGTAATACAAATTGGTTTCGAAAGAATTTTTCATATACTAAAAGAGAACATTTAAGTCGTATGGGTACGACAATGATTTATTACACGACGTTCATATTTGTAAATTGTTAGAAGTGTATCGTTTTAAGTATAGGCTTTTTTGAAAATAAGTAAGAAAAAAGAAAATAAGTGTCAATCAATCAAACAAGTATTTAGTCTATCTTGGTGCAGTTTAAACGACTGAATAATGTGATAGTGGGTTCGATTCTTACTGTGGAACGTGATTGTATTTAAAATCACAACTTTACATTTTAATTTCTTTGTTCTGGTAACGAGGCAAAGCACGGCGTTGAGATCCGCCACTTAACGCGCAATATATGCAGAATTCGGCAGAAAGTGGGAAACGGACCTCTCGGCGCGATTCTCATGTGCGGGACGCAGCGTGAAGCTAGAAAGAAACTTTTAGATAAGCCATTCATTGCGCAATGGCTCGAAGGCAATTGTAAGTGCAAGAGGCTCAAGTAGTGCGTGTCTATACATGAAAAAAATGTACACAATATGTACAAATTAAGTAAATAATTAAAATTTTAATGACTCTTTTATCTTGACGTGTAAAATAATATTATGTTATTGTACAGTCGGTCTATTTTTTTCTACAGTTTCACGCTGTATCCTGCATATAGCTGGGTAGCCAGTCAAGAAACTATAGTCTAGTTAGACGGCGTTGGAATGCCAGCCAACGGCAGCTTTTTATATTTTTCCCTCTACGTACCCTGCTACGTGAAGGATATAACGTGAAGCTAAAAACAAAAAAAAACTTGGATGTGGTTATGCCATGAAATATAAATACGTTTATGTAACTAATTATATTTTTTAAATAAAAAAAATTGGTACAATATAACTTTGTTAATTATGGTTCTATGATACGAAAGATATGACAATACAAGATATTTCTGAAATAATTCTGAAATTTCTAGTAAAAGTAAAATCAATACAGGTATTATACCTTAGTTGTTGGTGTAGCTTCAATATAAGACAAATTGAACTCGCTGATCAAGAAGTCGGTCAAAGAGTGGTTTTGTTAGACATCAACATTAAAGTGTCCAACTATAATAACTGGTGTAGTAAGATCAGGCTCTAAATTGGGTAACATTTTAGCGATGTTCTTGAAATATTTTAACAACAATCATAACATAAAGAGTTTAATTTCTGCTAACGCTGTGCCCGGGTGGATGTACACACATCCCAGCACGAATTTGAAGATGCTTTGTGACTTGATGATGATGATACCGCTATTGATGATGTGGTTACAATTTTTCTGTTCTTAGCGGTATTACAATATGATCTGACGGCATGGAATTTTCCATTCAAGTTTCGCTGATTACCAAAAACTCAGAACGGTTGATGATTGTATTTATAGAAATGTCTTCGAAGTGCGCGACCAAGCTTTGTGTATTAATCGCGGTAATAAGTATAATACAGTACTGATCAGGAACACTTATACAAAATTTTTTTACTATGACGTCTAGTGTCGGCAACGGATGCTGGGTCAATCTCTGGTACTCATCTCGTATCTCTCTAACTATAGGAGGTTAGACGCTTAGACGCCTGACTAAATCCGTGATAAAATTTGAAATCTTCTCGGGAATTTATCATATAAAGGCCATATAACCGCACAGTTCAGAGGCTCCTACTGGCTTTTCAGGGAAAGTATAATATTTTTAAGCAGGGGTAAGTATCAAGCACAGTAATTTCTCTGTTGTTGGCGAAGAAACCATAGACGATCACACACATCACACTTATATCAAAAAAGATTGTTGGTCAACGTCGTATTGAAACTTACACTAGCTGCTGTCCAACGTTTCTTCATAATGTTCTATTCAATTCGATGTAGATGTAGAAGCGATTTCATCATCTCCTTATATATTTTTCACCGCCCTAGCTGCAGATGTACTGGCACCGTCATTAATCTCGGCCGCATTCCGTGCACGTTCCTGGCACTGCTTCATTCGTTCAGATGGTATTTAATTACTACCATTCATGATTGTTCTTGAGAAGTTCTTTCCAATCGTATACGATATCAGTATTTGATTTTGACTTTTGGACGTGTATAAGACGACATTGTATATTTTTTATAATATTTTTCTATTCAAACACCTTGTAACAGTCACTGTCACTTCTTTAACCTATTATTTTTATATACAATAGATTTTGAGGCCAGTCCTGGCGCAGGGGCACAAAGTGTGACTGTAAAATCGACCAGCTGTGGGTTCGACCCCCATTCGCGGAAATGAAATATTTACTTACAATTATATTTTCATTTCTTTGCTTTGGTGTCGAGGTAAAGCGCGGCATTGTGTTCCACCACTCAACACGCAATGCCTCCAGAACTCGTCGGAAAGTGGATAACGGTGTATCTTAATACTACTTTACCCTTTGCCTACCATGCTGTGGGATACAGAGTGAAGCTGATTTAATTTTTTTGATTTGGATGACGGTAATTGTCGTTTATTGTAATAAATTATTTGATGCTTTAGCGATCGAGTAATATTATTATATTTTGGATGTAGAGGATATTTTCAAAACTATAAGGAGAAACTGTATGGCAGCAAATTTATAGACGTATTCACGTCAAAAACATCACATGTAATCTCAATTTCATGCATCATCTCGCTCAGTAAAGTGAGCAGCGAGAACATAATATCAAAATATTCCTTTTCCTGATTTCTATTCAATTTTCTTTCTCTAATACAAAACTAAACCTAATTCCTTAATTTTTAGTTTAAAAAATTAATCTTTATATTAAGAAATTAGTTCACAGCAGTTACTAAAATATATGTACATACCTAATAAGCGATTACATAAAATTTCTGCAGTTAAATATAAAATTTAAACTTTAACGTAACACAATTTTCTCTAAATGCATACAACTATGGTAAATTAGCATTAATGAACGTAATATAGCTAGCTAGTTGAGCATCGCGAAACGAAATCGACTTCTAGCAACCAAAATTACAGAAATTACGAAAGCGTTCGTGAGTTGCCTAATGTCAGTACAAGTTAGACACAATAAGCGTTTTGGTAGAAAGTTTACTATAGCGGAATAGTAAAAGTATATTTAGTTGTCTATTGCTTAGATTTTAGCTTTTTTTTAAAGTAGATGGAGATGGTAAATGAAGATTGGAGATGGAGATGGAGGATGGAGACGGAGAATGGTAGATGGATAAATAAAGGATTTGTGTTAAGACACTTCGTTCTCATTTTTGAGGCAATTATGTTATAGAAGGAAAATAGGGAAAATTAAAGTAATTTAAACAAAAAGTAATATTCTCGTTCCCGTAAGAATTTCGAGCAATGCCTCTTCTACACTCCCTGTGGGTAGGCCGCAGGTCCAACTTCGCAAAATTTCAACTTTCCAAGTCCAGTCAATTCCTATAGGTATGTAGATTGACTTATTATTTCAACAATTTATATGTAAACTTAGTATAAAACGTACCAACTTATTACTTACACCGTCGTACCCAAACCTCTTGGGGTTCAGTTTAACCAGCCTTTATAAAGCAAAGTCGTGGCTAGTTTTCAAAACTTAAATTGCTAAGATACTCTGTAAAGGAACTATTTTAAGTCTGATACCTGCCAGTTCATTGATGGTGTGGTCTTTTGAATGCTTTGAAAGTTGTAAATTAAAAAAATTATAGTTCGACACTTATAAATGTTTTTTTTTTTTTAATTAGCTTTTTTAAATTCAAACAAACAAATTCTTCAGCTTTGTAATATTATACATACCTACTGATTTAGATCAGCATACATTATCTTCAAATTTGGCGTAAAATAGAGTATTCTAATATTGTTTCCTATGTATATATAGCAGGGTAAAAAGAGGAAACCTAGTGCTTAGACACTACCACCCACTCACCAATTTTCGAAACATTGTGTGTTCAGTGATGGAACTGAACGCCACGCTTGTTGCCAGAGAAAGAAAAGAAAAATAATTAATTCATCCGGTTGAGAATCGAGCCTACAATCGTCGTATGCAATCACTGCTGCTCCATGAGGGTATATTTTCTTTAAAACCATTTTATTTTATTTCCTACTGCCTCAAAATTTATTATAATTATTTGGGTTAAATCTCTTCAATATATAATAGCAAAGTATCATTATTCACATTAAAATATATGACGTTTCACGGTCACAAAACGACTGAGGTGGCTTTTGTCAATCAGTCGATTTAATTATTTTATAATACTATTGTCATCGATATCGAAGTTGCCTCGCGTACTCTTCTGGAGACTTGCCAAATGAATTGAATAAACAAAACTGTATTTTAATTATCAGAGTAGATAGATTACTATAAAAAAATCAAAATTAAATCAGCTTCACGCTGTATCCCGCACACAGCAGGGTAGGCAGCGGGAACCTAGTGTTAACACTCCGTTCCCCACTTTCTGCCGAATTCTGGAGGCATTGCATGTTGAGTGGCAGAACTCAACGCAGCGCTTAACCTCGACACCAGAGCGAAGAAATGGAAATATAAATTAAGTATAGTAGTATAGATTACTATAAATTATAAATATCATACATAATAATTAGTTGAGGCCGTCGTGGCGCAGGGGTGCAATAGTAAATCTGAAAGTTGTGGGTTTAAGTCCAACTCGGGAGAATTTTATGTAATATATTTTTGCATTTTCTCGTTCTGGTAAAGAAGCAAAGTGCAGCGTTGAGTTCCTCCACTCAACACGCAATGCCTTCAGAATTCAGGCTGCTATTTGCTTTCGTGAAGCTAAAAATAAAACCCCAAGGAATATAAATACTGTAGATACCATCGTGGCGCGATGGGACAATATCTGACTGTAAACGTATTTTTTGTGGGTTCGATTTTTTAATTAAATTAAGGGGTCCCTTATCCTACTCTACTACGTGAAAATAAGCATGAAACTATTAAAAATAAAATATTTTATTTATGAAAGAATATAATATCGTATTTTCTTGTTATTTTGAACATAAGAAATAGCAATCCACGTAGAGGATATTAAACAAAAACAAAGTAGCCTTATAAGAACTCTTCCTCGCTGGCAATGAAACTAAACAATGGGTACAGCAATAAGGAATGATGACCCTATTTTCAACGTGTGCGCCATTTCAATTTCGATTCATGTTTTCTAAATCAGAAAATATTGAAAGAGGAAGAAAAAAATATCATAAAGAAATAAAACCAGCTGTGGCACAGGGGAACAAGTAAACGTGAAACTGTGGGTTCGATTCCCACTCGAGGGAATGAAATATTTAATAATTGTATATTCTTGCTCTGGCAACGAACCCAAAACACGGCGTTGACTTTAAAAATATTTTTATTTTCTAGCTTCATATTTGCTAGTTCTATATGAATATCTTATTTTATACAATCAATACTCTCAAATTGCAATCTTTGGTAGATAGATATTTAAATCTATATTTATATTTTATAGATTAAGCACCAATAATCTATATATATAAAAGGACATGTACCTGACTGACTGAGGTAAGACGCGCGCACAGCCGTTGTGCGTAGAAACGTGAAATTTGGACAGATGTTTATTTTCATAATCTAGACATCCACTAAGAAGGGATTTTGAAAAATTTTAACCCCAAAAGGGATGAAATAGGGGTTGAAAGTGTGTATGGATTTTATATAAATCGGCACCGATTTTTATAAAATTCAGACTCTTAAAACATTTCATTGAATACGTGTTTCATAGTTTTTTAGAATTCACCCCCTAAGGGTGCAAATAAGGAGTTGAAAGTTTATATGGAAAAATCTTTAAAACGCCACCGATTTTTATAAGAAATTAAATTCAGACTGTTAAAAATATTTTATTGAACACGTGTTTCTATAAATATTTTATTATTTATTTATCTAAAAATATTTTATTGAACACGTGTTTCGTAGTTTTTTTGAATTCACCCCTGAGGGTGCAAATAAGCGGGCGAAGCCGCGCGAGCTCACTAGTGATTGATAAAATTAAAACACACCAACAAAATCGTAAACTAGGCATTTCAAGAGCTCTTTAATATAACAGCAAAAAATAACTATTTATGATCACTTGCCACTGTAAACGCGAAAGATTTTGGGTTCCTTTCTCTGGCAACGAGGCAAAGTGTGGCGTTAAGTTCCACTAATAATATGCAGTTCTTCCAGAATTAGAAAAAATGGGGAACGAAAGAGTCTTAATTGGCCACGGAGTGCTCTAGGTTCCCAGATTTTCTCTGCCTAGACTGCTATGTGTGGAATAAAGCGTGAAGCTAAAAAATATATATTATATGTAAGGTACACTGTGGCGAAGCGAAAACTACGTAATACTGTTAGAAGTTATCCTATCAAACAATATTTTTTACGATTTTTCAAGTACTCATCCAGTTGAGTACTTTTGAACCAATTGACTGGTCTAACAATAAAACTGCTGTATGCTGCACTTATTAATTCCGATTACGTTTCTGCTGTTTCACATATAAAATTTACTTATATTTTTACGTAGCTTTAATTTTCATATTATTACGCTTTACCTATTCCGCAAATAGAAAAGTAGGCAGAGGGAACCTAGATTTAAGCCACTCCATTTACGCACACACGAAGGAACTAAGCCCCGCACTTTGTTTTTTTAAAAGATCGTGAAACCAATTTATTTTCCCCAGTAGATTCAGATACTGTTCTACACAGCACTCAACACGCAATCCCATCAGAATTCGGCGGAAAATGGAGAACTGTCCTATATCCTAACTCTAGGTTCCCTCCGCCTAACATATTGTGTACGGGATACAGCATGAAGCTGATTTTAAATTTTAATTTAAAACCTAAAATGTAGTTAAAATTGTATATGTGTAAATGTATATTATATACAGTGTAAAAAATGGTAAGAAATTAGAACAAGTGAATGAAGTGGCATACATATTTGGGAAAAATGTTCAATAGAGATGGAAGATACGAGAGATTAACAGGGTTAGTGGACTCTTAGCTACATTGATGAGAAACGTCAGCAAAGCTGCACGTTTCGCCGTACATAATGCAGTGTTGGTACCGACACTGTTATACGGCAGCGAAACGTGGATATTATAGAAGAAGTATGAAAGAAGTTTGTAGGATATGCGGAGTCAGCTTATCTGATCGAATCCGTAATGAAGAGATACACAGAATGGCAGGTACTAGCGAAATGTCATGGTGAGAACGAAGAAGAACTTGCCCAGCTGGTTTGGGCACGTCGAATGAATGACTGATGGAAGAATGGCACAAAAGATTTATGACAGAAAAATGAGTGGTAAGAGAGGAAGGGATCTCGCTTGATCTTCGAAAACATATAATAGTATCAAGGATACTGGAAAAAGACCACATAAAAAGCATAAAGACCCCTCGGAGGGCACGTTGAAGAGGTTGATGACAGTGAACGAGGCAAAAAAAGGTATGTAAAGACCGATAGTGTTTGGCGCTTCGTTCTAAGGAATTCCGCTGTATCCCGCTAAGGATACAGCGGAAGGTAAGTTAAGTTAAACTAAAATATAAATACTCAGCTTAACCTCATAATCTGTTGAACATTGAATAGTTTCAATTTATCCAACACTTGTAAAAACACACACACAAAGTAGAATGGAGGTTGAGATTGTCCCGTCTAATGTACCAGAAAATAGAATTTTCTTCATGTGTTCACGATAATATTGAGTATTACCTAAATTGCCCGGTGGTATTCAATAACCCGTGTGTTTAGCGGTTACCCTTATACTGGCGAAGGATCGTTATATCCATATATATTATGGAATATACATGAATATATTTAACCTCGTATACCGTATGTAATTTAGTTGTGATTAACTGCTTTTGGTGTTCTTGATATGACCTCTTTTTTTAGTATACATATCTTTTTAGAGTAAAACAAAGGTTTTTGTATTTGAAACAAATGAAGAAAGGATGGAATGTAAGATCAGTGTAAATGGTAAAATATTAGAACATATGAATGAAGTGGTATATTTGGGAAGTATGTTCAGTAGAGAAAAGAACCCTTCAGACACCGCTAGGTATACAGCGTGAAGCTAAATTAAGTTAAATTACATATCTTTTCTTCAAATGTAGGTTTAAGATGTTTTTATTTCGTTCTCCAGTTTTTACTATTTTGATTCATTTATTTAGTAACATCAAGATTACAATTTTTTATCAGTCATATAAAAAACATAGTCACATATAGGATAAACTTTTTTTTAGCTTCCCACTTTATCCCACATATAGCATGGTAGGCAGAGGGAACCTAGTGTTATGACGCTACGTTTCCATTAAAATATTTCCGTTCCCCACTTTCCGCCGAATTCTCAAGGCATTGCGTGCGTTGAAATTCAACAGCACGTTTTGTCAAGATACCAGAGAGAGGAAATTAAGAAAAAAATCAAATCATTAATTCCCCGAATGGGAATCTAACCCACAACCGCAATTACAGTCAGGCTAGGACTACTGGGCTTCGATGGCGTCAATATTAGTATATTCATTCTGAATATATAGAAAAATATCTTACAATATCAAAAAACATTCAAAAATATCTTCAAAAATAAATATCATAAAAATCTATTATAATTAAAGATTTATAAAAGTTTCTAACATAAATAGTATATCAAAAACACACTCATAAATTAAGATTAAATTTTAGTGGCAACCGAATCTCTAGACAAAGTTATCTGTAACGAGGTTTATACCTTCGGGACGTGGTTCAAACCTTCAAAATATTGGTATGCAATCTATGATATACAGTATATTGAAAGTGGCATACGATATAGCGTTTGACTTTTGGACCGTAGCAATATGGGAACTGGGAAATTTGTATAACACATTTTGTGTTATATTTCACTGGATTATTCATTGATGATATAGTAGCTCTTGAGAATTCGTGATAGTGGTTTGGATTTTTCAACTTTGAACTCGAAATATATACTCTAATTAAAATCAGCTTCAAGCATAGCAAGGTTTTTGTGTTAAGACAGTCCGTTCACCTTTAAGATTCGTTCCCCATTTTTCACCGAATTCTTGATACATTTGGTGCTTAGTGGCGGAACCCAACGCCGTGTGTTACCTTGTTAACAGAGCGACAAAGTGAAAATTATCATATAATTAAAGACGATAAATTGAGTTCGCCGCGGTGAGGAGCACATTGGTCGTGGATTCGATTTCCACTCGGGGAATGGAAAATTTCATATTTATTTTCTCGCTGTGGTAGCCAGGTAAAGAGCGGCGTTGTGATCCGCCATTCAACATGCAAGGTCTCAAAAGAGGAAACGGAAGTATATTAATGACGCTAGGTTCCCAGGTATCATCTGCCAACCCTGCGAGCGCGGTATTCAGCGTGAAGCTAGAAAAAAATGATGAAGAATTAAAATTTTGATGTTTCCAATCAAGTGTGGCATTAGTATTAAAGTTCCTCAATTCCATTTACCTTTCATCAAAATATTACGGAAGTTTGCTGTTTGGATAAAGTAACAAAACTGATAGCTTAATGGTGACTTGCTACATACTAAATTTAAAGATTAGAAGTAATTGTCACGCATTTTAAATATTATTTTAATTGCGCATTTTATTTTAATATTGCAAAGCGAGCGATTTTTTTTCTATCTTTCGATTGTTCAAAGAAATTGTTTGGTGGACTAATACATTTTACGAATTACATTTTTTATTAGAATAACTTAGTGACTTACGCCCAGTATTAATAACCTATCTCCAACGTCAATCTTAGATTGTTTCTAGAGATTGGATAGATACATCTATCCAATCTCTAGATTGGATAGATGTATGAAACAATCTAAGATTGACGTTGGAGATAGGTTATTAATATTGGGCGTTAAGGAAGTTAGTAAAGAAGTACAATGAAGTAGAAAAGTAGGGAAAGGAATATCTTAACACTCCGCAACACTTAGATCTCTCTATCTGCCCAGCAGGGCTTTATGACGAACAAAGCGTGAAACTAAACGAAAGTACGGTACATTCAAAATAAGAACGATTTCCCTATTTTTCTTGAAAATTTGACTTTTTCACAATCTTGCTACAAACGACGGCAATCGGTAAACGACCCAAGTTTGAAAAGTTACAAGGAATTATTTCAAAACTTGGTAAGGTGATGAAGTTCGATTGCTTTTTGCTTTGAAACGGCCCTATTCCATTTTCTTATCTTATTAACTTGAAATAAACAAAAAAGAAAACAATGAAAGTATTTAGAAATATTAGACTTTTTTAATAGCTCACAATTTTGTTAAGTCGTTGTTAAAAACAAGTTTTAATTAATCTTATTAAGAATATTCTGCTAAATGAATCTTGGAGTTGAATCACCAATTCTTTATTTATGTTAATTAATTGGAGTGTCTTTTTAATTTAGACCAGATTAAATTTTGAATGATGGATTCTAGTTTTTGATAAAAATAATTAGCTTTTTTTTAAGTAAAGAAACCTTACATTATTTTATGTCTTTTTTTAATGTGAAATAAAAACAGTGACGTAAGCCGTTTCCGTACGCTATCCGACTAAACGAAAGAATCGCAAGTAACTACCTATATAGGTAGTTAGTTACAGGAGATGTCACTCTATATTAATTTATATAGTTTTTATGTTCAAAATCACTATTTTGTCACATTAATGATATCAATGGTGATTAACATAAAAACAATATAAATCAATAGGGAGTGGTATCTTCCAGATACCTATTTTTTTTTGAGCTGCATACTGTATCCCACTAATTACAAGATAGGCAGATGGAAACTCGGTACCTAGGGTCTTATCACTCTGTTCCCAACAAGTCACTTCCCAATAGCCTAATGATGAGTTATTGCGTGACGGAACTCAACGTCGCACTTTGCCTCGTTACCAAAGCAAGGAACCAAAATTTTTAATATCCTCGAGTGGGAATCGAACTCAAAACCTGCCGCATTTACAATCGCACGCTTATGTCCTTATGCCACGATTGGCTTCAATACCTATGTCAAAAGTATCTAAATAAATTAGTACATTACAATACCATATGTTCTTGACGTATGGATTTTGCATCCCACCGTTGTTCTGGAAACGAGATCGTGAAATAACGTATTCAAATTCAATGGATCGCGATAAAAGTATCTGAGTGGGTAATATATATTCATGTGATGTTCAAAGACATGCGGTCCACGAAATTCCTTGATGAGTAAACAGTTTAGTTTTATAGTTTTACAACAATATTTTTACGTAAGGAACCGTAAGAAAACTTAAGAAACCGTGAGGGGAAAGTAGCGTAGGGGCATAAGGGTGTAGGGGCATGACTGTTATTCGACGGTTGTGAGTTCGATTTCCACTCTGGGGAATGAATTTTTTTTTATTAAAAAATCATATATTCGTTCTGGTACGAAGGCAAGGCGTGGCATCGAGTTTTGCCTCTCAACAAGCAATGCCTCGAAAATTCGGCGAAAGGTGAGAAATGGATTGTCTTAACATTAAGTTACCTCTGCCTATCCAGCTACATGCGGAATCAAGCGTGAAGCTAATAGAGAATTAATCTATAGGACTATAGTGGAGCAGTGGAAAATGTTTAAATAAAAATGCGGCACTCGTTACTTCGATTTCTTATTAGGGATATCCCTAAGAAATACGCTTACATAAATTGTTCCCTTAATCCAGTTAGATTAAATTTGTAGTTGAGTTCTATCGTTCAACAAATGGGTCGATGTTTCTACAAAAAAACATGCATTTTTTTCGGCTGTAACGATGTTTAATCAATCAAAGTCTAGATACAATTACGAATGCTCAATTTTCAGTTAAACAAGTCTATTATAACTTTTTAAAATATAATATTAAGGAAATGTTTTACAAAAGGTTGTAATAGACTTTTCCCAAAATATATATAATATATTTTGGGAAATAGAGAATAGCGGGAAGTAGTGTTAACGGTGTGACAGTGAGAATCGAAACCAAAATGGTCGCATAAAAAAAGATTAAAATGTTTTTACACATAAAAAATATTTGTACTGAGATAATTTGTGTGATAACATTCAACTACAAAAAAATCTATTAAATGATCACAACAAGTATTTTGTAAATTAGTTCTTTTAGCTTCACGTTGTATCCCGCACACAGCCGGGTAGACAGAGGGCACCTAGTGTTAAGACGCGCGATTTCCCATTTTACGCCTAGTTCTGGTATTGCGTGTTAAGTGGCGAGAGTCAACGCCGTGCTTTGCTTTGACACCAGAGCGAAGAAATAAAAATCTTATAATAAATTATTAAAAAAAATTGAACCCACGACCAGTCGCATTTACACTCACACACTTGTGCCCCTGCGCCACGACCGGCCTTATTATAATAATATAATGGTAGATATTATATAGAAAAAATAGAACCTGTCATTACTGTAACGATCAATACCAGAACTAAAATGTGTAGGTAAATAATATAATTAATTAAAAAACTAATAATTTATAAAAAAAAATATAAATATAATTTATAACATTCTTTAATTTATAGCTTACGATAAATACAATCTTATAAAAAATAGTTCAGTTCAGTTCTTTAATTACTACTAAATAGATTTGGTGAATTATAATTACTTATAAATGTAATGTCTATATATTATATCCCATCAAAAACATAAATGTAAAATGAGAGCCAATAGATTCATAATGTAATCAAAATCAAAATATTCTTTATTTAATTTGTCCGTTACAAGTACTTTTTCCTGTAGGAAGCTACTACGGCAAAAAATTCAATTGTTTTTTTTTTAAATATAGTTTACAATAGGAGTGTGCACAACAGCTCATTTTTGTAAACGAGAATAAACGATATGTTGAGTTTAAAGGACGTTTTCTTTTTTTATGTTCGGTTCTCTTTATTAGTTCAATACTAAACCCGTCGTGGCACAGGTAAATGTCGCCGTATTTAATGAAGGTATGATAGCTCAAGCGAAAAACTGCGAACTCAGAAGCAGAACCTTGATTCTAGTCCTGGTGTTGTCTCCAGTCCGAATATTTTTTCCCTTAATATTTTTTTTTTCAAGATGTAATTTATATCTAAATATAATTTCCATAAAACATGACTTACAAAAAAATATCGGTTCTCGGTCATACGCGCAATATTTATTTAAAGTAAAGAAAATAATTTTAGGCATTTATAATAATAATAATATAAAATCTTAATTTCTAGAATAAAATTCCAATTACAATAAATATACAAATAACAATTGATATAGAATATCATTAAAAATAATTAATTAATTACAAGCATTATAAATATTAAGTTAAAATTGTAATTACTTAATTAAAAAACGTTATTGTCCGTAATTTGGCATTAACCATTTCCATGTTTTACTGTAGGTATAGAGGGCACTAACATGTGACTCTAAGGCGGCGGTTGTGGGTTCGATCCCCACTCCAGGGAATAAAATAAAAAACGCTATTGTTCGTAATTTGGCATTAACCATTTCCATGTTTTACTATAGGTATAGAGGGCACTAACGTGTGACTGTAACGCGGCGGTTGTGGGTTCGATCCCCACTTCTGGGAATAAACTATTCTTTATTAATATTTTAATTTCTTCGCTCTAGCACCAAGAGTGGGGAACGGAGAGTCTTAACACTGGGCAACATATAACTACCATGCTAACCCCTATATGCAATTGCATGGAATAGGCAGCTCCTATCGGAAAGCATTGGAATAATTCGGTATTAGGTACTTGTGTCACCCACTATTAATTCTATTGTATGATTCATTGCTCAATATGCCTTGCAAAAAGTATAAACGATAAGTTTATTAAGTGTTGATGGTTCAAAGCACCGAGACAAAGGTATATCTAAGTTGATATGATCCCTGACATGGTCGACTTTTTTCTCTGCCGTTTCCACAAGTGTTCCTATAACCAGTAAAATCATGAAACCCAGGTCAACAAAAAACAATTAAGAAAATGAGCGCCTTCGTGCAATACAATACATCTAATATAATTAATACAATACATCTAATATAATTATTTTTTTATTATGGTCAATAATATTATGTTTTATTACTCTTAAGATTATATTTAATTATGTATGAAAATATATTATATTATTTTAATCTCGAGTGTATTTTTTATTTTGTTGATTAAATGACAGTTGTCAGATTAGAAAAGATTTAATGTACGCTGTGTTTAGAAATCAGATATTTATATTATTATTTTTTTTTTAATTTTATTATTTCGTTTAAGTATTTTTTATTTTCTCTTNCCCGCTCCATATCACTATCGTCATTCAGACGTTCGGTTACAATGTGACCAAGGTATTTATACTCAGGAACTTGTTTTAGTGGAACACCATTTAGTTTAAAATTTGGCTTATAATGAGTTTTTTTGATATTTCCCCTAAATATAAGAAAAACGCTCTTTTTACTATTTTATCTGAGTCCATTTACCTCCGCCCATTCTTCACAAATTTTCAGTAATTTTTAAGCCCACTGACTGACGGACTCAATAAAACCAAATCATCAGCATAACTTATATTGTTCATGGAAATACCATCGACTGAACACCCTACTCCAGCTTTATTCAATTTCTCAATTAGTTGATCTATATACAAATTAAATAACCTAGGTGACGTAAGGCCCCCCTGTCTTACCCCACACCTTAACTTATAAGAATCACTAAAAACATTTCCCCACTTAACTACATTTGTCTGACTTTTATACCAATATTTAAACAAGTCAATTAAGTTACAATTTAAACTAGAGCATGATTTCAATCTATTCCACAGTATTTCATATGACACGAGGTCGAAAGCTTTAGAGAGATCCAAACAGGCAAACACTGGGGTTTTCCGCTCAGTATAGTACTGAACTGTCTGCT
>JAAIXJ010000462.1:4089-156136 GCA_013403705.1 Heliconius hermathena | reverse complement strand
TATCTTATTATTCTTAAAAACATCTTTTTATTCAACAAATAGGTTGATTTACATTTTTATAATAAATTATTGCGAATATTAAAACTAATTAATATAAAATCATTACAGTATGAACTATTTATTATCAAAATATATAAAGTCACTACCAAATTTATTTCAAATTAACCGTTCCTTAAATGAAAACTGCTGTATTAATTTAGCAGTTTACAAAATATAGAACACGGTACATTGTTAGAACACTGTTGAATGAAAATGATTAATGGTTCGAACCTAATGTCGGGAATTGTTCGAGGCTGATGATCCATGTACAAGTGCGCTATAAAAGTTTTATTTTTACGTTTTTTCGCACTTTACTTAGCCTACAAAGGCGCGCTCTCAATATTGCTAATTTAAATGTTCCACGTTTAAGAGCTTTCGCTTTATAAAATGACCTATTTCAATGTAAATCGCAGCTGGTGCAGTACTCTTTCTGTTTTTATTTGAATATAAAAACCTCAAATATTTCTGTATCTTTGTATTGTTTGTGTATTTAAATTTTAAATAGACGAAGGAATTGCCAATTTTTTTAGCGTTGTGTATCTCAAAAAGTAAAAACGGAACCCTTATAGGATCACTTTGTTGTCCGTCTGTCAAGACCATTTACCTCGAGATTGTGTCGAGGTACAAAGCTGAAATTAATATCAAATATACAGTTCTATGGTCCCTTGAAGCGCAGAGAAAAATCAAAACAAAACATAAAAAATAATTTCCGTGGACTTAAAGTTATAAAATTTTGCACAAAGTGAGACTTATAACACAAATAAATTAAAATCCGGTAAGTGAAAATTAATTGGTATTTCATAGAAAAAAAAATTACAAATTTATATTTGTAGTTAATTTCATACAAAACTAGTATGTGTGTATATATATATATATATATATATTCTGAAATGTGTACGGAAACCACGGTGAGCGACCCGACTTGCACTTAACCAGTTTTTTTACCTACACATATTTTTGTTACCATCGTGATATATGCTTAAATAATATTATATCAGATTAATCTTAAATATATCACAAAAGCGACAACATTATAACCCTACCAAACCTAATTTACAATCTTGCCTTTAAAATAATAGACAAATTCAGTCAAATTAAGTAACTTTTTGTTTTTTTTACCATTAAGATTAAGATATATACACACCTACTTATAAACACAGCAAACATCAACTTTCATTTTCGAGAAATTATTTCTCTCTGTATATTTCCGTAGTTCAAAAAGCTCTGTTCAATATAGATATGTATGTACTTCTATAAAGCCACATCAATTTTATCACCAAACCTTATGTTCGACACAACCAATAAACTAACATGTTCATCCCCGAATACGAACAGAAATCCCCGTAACATCTTGCTTATATTCTTATGTCTTGTTTTCTTACAGCTTTGAGCATTCTCTTGCCATACAACTTTGAAGATTTCCAAAGGGATTTCGTGGAACTTACAATATTCATTTCGCGTGCATGAATAAAATAGAAAACAACTGAAAAAAACATTTTCGAGTCTTAAATAAAATATAGAGGCCGGTCGTGGCGCAGCGGCACGAGGTGTGACTGCAAAACCGACTGATTGTGGGTTCGATCCCCACTCGAAGAGATGAAATATTTACTTAAATTTATATTTCCATTTCTTTCGCTCTGGTGTCGAGGTTAAGCGCGGCGTTGAGTTCTGCCACTCAACACGCAATGCCTCCAGAATTCGGCAGAAAGTGGGGAACGGAGTGTCTTAACACTAGGTTCCCTCTGCCTACCCTGCTGTGTGCGGGATACAACGTGAAGCTAATTTAATTTTTTTTTTAATTTAAATAAAATATATTTACTAAATGTTTTCGTACTATAAGAAAATTATTAATAGATATTTTTATTTATAACTACCAAACCAAAAAACAAGGTTTAAAAAAATACTAAATTTTTTACTGATAAATAGGCAACGAGCTTCGTGTGTTTTCACAGAATTATTAAGTGTATAAAAATGTTGATATTTATTAGGTTCCATAGAAAATACAACTATCCTATACATTTATATTTTCTATACACATTGATAACTAGAAAAAGTGATAACTAGAATACAAACAAAGGAAAATGAACATTTTAAAATACTTAGATAAAGTTTTCATTATAAGCTTTATCTCGCGTCCGAATTAAATCGTACTCAAACCGCTGAGGGGCAGAGGGTATCAGGACTAGGCCCTCTACACATGATATCTACTCTCCGTCCATAAACATGGATGGGTCATTAGGTTGGGCTTCACCTCTTTGAGTATCCAATTTAGTAGACTGGGAACAGGAAAAATGAAGGGGTTTTGAGCTGATTTTGCTTGGGTGATCAGTAGAACCAAGTGAGACCCATGGTGCCTCAAGGAAGGCCCAGCTTAGATGACCAGCGGCCGTGGCAGCGGCTAAGGAGTCAGGTAGAGATAGACGATATCACCGGGGAGTCTACGGGAATCCAGAAGATATGGGGATGTTCCGAGACATCGGCACTGTGGAAGGCGCGGGTGGCTAGTCTTCTGATGTGCTTCTCGATGCTCACGATACGGAGGTCGCGTTAGATAGTTGTGTTTCTCACGTACTGGGAAACTGAGACTAGTGTCGTCTGCAGAAGTTTTCGTTGGCTCTCACTGGCCAGCGCATACCACGCTGGAGCTGCTGGTCAGGTGAGGCCTGACATATTTTATATAGCACCACTTTAGTACGCAGCGGGAAGTACGATTCATTTTATCAACTTAGTTTATCGACTTTTACAAGTCACTTCCCACCTCCTCGGTAGGCGGGACTGACTCGCACTTGACCGGTTTTTTACTGAGTAAGAACAATTTTTTTAAAATAAATTATATTAATAATATACGGTTAAATCGGTATTTAAATTCAGAAATAATGTTCACAATGATTGCAACTTCATTTGTTTGTGTTCTTAACTTTACAAAAACATTTTAAGTCAATTTCAAAATCAGCATCACTCTGTATCCCGCACACAGCAGGGTAGGCAGAGGGAACCTAGTGTTAAGACACTCCGTTCCCCACTTTCTGCCGAATTCTGGAGGCATTGCGTGTTGAGTGGCAGAACTCAACGCCTTAATTTATGATTTAATTTAAAAAGCATTTCAAAATTTTAAAATCCTCAGTGTGTCAATTTTACAAATGGGATAAAATCATAACATGAAGACGAGTGATCATCGAAATTTTCTTGAAAATAATAATTTGTAATGAATTGTAAAATATATAAATAAGCACGATCAATGAAGATAGTTGACTGCTTAGGATCTCAATTGACCATTATTCTGTCAATCATTTCAGTTAAAAAAGTGAACTGATATAACTATTAGATTCCTTACCTATATATCTCTTATTAAATCTTTTTGTATTGTAGATACTCTTACACATTCTAAAAAGATAGCAACTTTAACCCTGTAGCTTTAAGAGGATCATAACTTTAAACCCACTCTTTTAGTCATGATCTCAATATACACGGTAACGGTTAGTACTTACAATGATAAATGAAATAACAATAACTCTTTAATTTAAAAACTTCAAAAAGACTACAAATTCAATTTATTGTATTTTCTTTATTAATAAAAATGCTTATGACATGACTACAATAATATTTTGGTTTCAATAATAATAATTGTAGTTTCTATAGAGTACAATAAATGTAACATTCAATGAAGTAACTTATTCTAGAGTAAAAGAGAATTTAATAGGCAGTGTAAGATCCATTCTTAATTGCCATCAGTCCATAGTTGATTAGAATATTGTAAAAGAAATCATTCTTCTTCAACAAGTAGTAGCACCCTGTTCTTATCAACTCTAACATTTGGAGCACTTTTCAATTTCTTTATAAATTTATCTGCAATTCTATCATCAACCTCATCACCAGTAAACTCAGAATATTCAGATAGAACTTTCTTTTGTAAACGTTTAAATGGCAACTCATTGCCTTTTTTTTGTAAAAGTGATATAATAACTGAGTGCCAATTGAATTTTCCGTTATTTTCTGGAGCCCCTTTTTTTTCACCTAGAGCAACATTTTGGTCATGGAGGCAGATACTTTCATTTGCCTCGACTGCCTCACTCTCCATTTTAAGCTTTTTCTTGCTAGCTTTCACTTTTACTGTATCATTTTCCACATTTTCGATAACTTCTGGTGTTTCTAGCGTTGGTGCTGTGTCTTGCCTCTTGCGTTTCTTTTCTTTTAACTCGCTGTCATGCCCGTTTATATTTTCTTTGTTCTTTTTCTTTCCCTTTTTAGGTATATCTGTGTCATTGACAACTTCCTCTGGTGGAACCTCTGCACTCTGTAACTCTGCTTCATACTTCCTACGTTTCTTTTCTTCTTTTCTTTGTTTCTTAGATAATTTTTTATTTTCTTCTTTTTCAGTTGGAATTTCATTATTGTCTTCAGCAACAGCATTGTTTTCTTCAGCCTCTCTATCTTCCTCATGACTACCATTTTCTAATTTTTCATTTAAAATTTTTCTGTCTTGATCATTCTCATCTATAACTCCATTTTCTTTAGATTCATCTGTTTTATCTTGTTTATTATGATTTCTATTTTGAGCATTCATATTTGAAAGTTCAGTCAATTTAACAGAAATTAAGTCCCAAGCCTGGTCAATGTCTTTAGGGTTGGTTTTATGGCCACAGACATTTTTAACAAAGTTAATGAATTTTGGCTTCTTTCTAGGTGTGTTATTATGCTTACTAATTGTCTCGATAATCCTTAATACATTTCTAGAAGTATTTTTCTGTTCATCTAATACCGATTGTAACATTTCTACCCAAGCATTTTGCTTCTTTTCACCTTTCTTTTCTTTTGCAGTAAAACCCTTGCCAGAGTAGCGTTCTTCTTCAGTAATACATTTTATATGAGCTTCATAGTCATTACCTCTGAAAATTATATTTTATGATATTAGCAAAAAGAAAAATAATACCAATTTAGAAAATAAGTAATTACAATTTTAATTTGCTCATTGTTATAATTAAAGCAAAATATTGGTTATTGAGGCCATTGTGGTGTAGTGATACAATGTGTGACTGTAAATGCAAAGATTGTGGGTTCAATTCCCACATGGGAAAATGAATTATTTAATATTGTTTGGCCCTCCTACACTGGCCCACGCCAGCGGTGGTTGACAGTTATCAGCAGGAGAGACACGGAGGCAGAGCGGACATGATGCATGGCCAGTAGGCATGGTCTCCATTCTCTTGCCATCCAGTACCCACCTACACACACTCATATAAATTAATCTAAAACATTTGAATATATAGTTCAGCCCATATTAGTTCTTTTAACTAGAACCCAACAAATATTTACATTTCTTCACTATGATAACAAGATAAAAAACATGGCATTGAGTGCCACAAACAAAGTGTCTTAACTGTATTATGCTGTATGGAGAAACAGTGTAAGGATCAGTCTTACCTTTTTTGCTTATTAAATTGAATTTCTGATCTTAAAAAAAATACATAGCATAGCTACTATTTCAAGCAAAAAGTATCTCAACTCTTATTATTTACTACGAAATCTTGTTTTATTTATATTTTCACATTCTTTTAATTATGAGTACACATGAGTACAATTACTAGGAAAGTGCCTTTAGGAGGTAAATAATTCTATGATGTTACAAAACATATGACTGTCAAGTCAAATAAATACTTACAAAAAGTCTTTGAAACAATCCATACATGAGAGGTTAGGGTTTCTATTTCTGCATTTCGTTAAATAATGTTTTTCAACTTTCGGTTTTTGGACAGACTCCCCACAGTGGCCACACGTAAAAACAACCATACTTTTATTTTGTCACAAATTGAAATATATAAAGGTACTACAATAAGCCAATAGAATAAATGAAAATATGCAAAAACCTGAAAAATAAACATTTATAAATAAAGGTGAGATGACTTAAGATATGCCAACATTGTATTAATGTTTTGTGTTCCCTAAGAAAAGCTAATATTGTATTGTAAATTACATACTTTTTTGATCAAAAATTTTCAAAACTACATAAAATTATTTACTAAAAGTAAATAATTTTATACACGTGCTATCCAAAACACGCAAAAAATCCCATCCGATTTTATTAAATAGTGATATACGTCACTGTCAAATATCAACTTAATTAATTAATACTGACGTTTAGAAACTAAAATAGTTAATATGAAGAAGAAAATATAGTTGATAATTAAATTACCGAAAAACATAATTATTTATAGTCATTTTATTTGAAATTTTAATGATTCATTAGTAAATTATTTTTTATTAGCGTCATTAGATGATCTATTTAACAGACCTTTGCATTTTAGATAAGGATTAAAAATAAGGATGAAGTCTTATCTATGGTATCTTTTATGTATATCTATGTTTCTGTCATGTTTGTTTATGTTTGACAGTTGCCATTTTTAAGTAAAGTTTATTCAAGTTTACGGTTTTCGGGTGTGTCCGGCGCGTTAGTAAATTTTGTTTGGTAATTTTAAATTAAACGTAATTTTTTATATTATGATTTTTGTATAAGAACATAAAGATGATAGTTAATTATAACTTTATATTCCTTATAGTGATAATAAGTAAGTAAAGAATCATATAATACAAA
This sequence comes from Heliconius hermathena, assembly GCA_013403705.1. NCBI lineage: Eukaryota > Metazoa > Arthropoda > Insecta > Lepidoptera > Nymphalidae > Heliconius > Heliconius hermathena. Next base: position 149,508 of record JAAIXJ010000462.1, on the reverse strand, counting down.
ACATTTTATCACAAATATACTAAGTATAATTCTATAAAAATAATTGCAAAATTTACAGCAATTACGGCTGCTTACTCAGCCTATAACGAAAATCCGCTAAATATTAATAGCATTACCAACAAACCGAAAGTAGAAGGTGAAGACGTCGTAACTTGGTGTACTACATCAATAGCCGAACAAGAAAAATGTGAAAAACTTGCTAACGCTACCTTGATAGACAAAGGACTTTTTGGTAAACATTACCTTGAGATACAATGTAAAAGAGTAAGTTGTTATTACTACTATATTCTATGGTTGAAAAAGAAAATTTTTAAATTATTAAATAATTTTTAGGCATTCGACACTGAGGAATGTATGACATGGGTTGACAGACAAGAGGCTTCATTGCTAGCTTTAGATGCGGGTGAAGTCTATGTTGCTGGCCGTTTTCACTCTTTAGTACCTATTGTACAAGAGGTAAGAAAATGTACTCTTACTAATTGTTGAGGCTGTCACAGCAAGTGACACAACTGCTGATTGTAAATATGGTACTTGTGCAGTCAATTCCAAGTGAATGAACAATTACCATTTTCCCACATTGATAAAAAGACAAATGTCACCATTCAATAAACAATGTTAAATTAAAATATGTTAATATTTTGAAATATAAAGTTTAAATATTTTTTTATATTATTTAATTGAATGAAATTTGAAAGAGAACAGGTTACTATATTTATAACTTTGCTTTAACAAAATTAAAATAATGACATTAGCAAAAATAATAGTAGTAATAAAAAATAGTATATGTATGTATGTATGTATATATATGTGTATATATATATACACATATATATATATATATATATATATATATATATATATATATATATATAATTAAAAAAACATTAGGGATGTTCTGTGTACCATAATGGTCTTTAATTTTTGAATAATTATTGTTTTAAATTCCTTTTAAGCTGTATGGCCGAGGTGAGCCATACCAACTAGCAGTGGCAGTCATTAAAAAAGGAGGTTTATTACACATTCAACCTGGTATGGGCCTTCATGGTTTGAGAGGTGTAAAAGCTTGTTTCCCAGGTGTTGGATCCTTAGCTGGATGGGTTATGCCCATACACACTGTAAGTTATTCAATTGCACAATAGTAAATTAGGAAGGCACTCAAGATAGAAAAATATAAATGGTTTTTTTTTACTTTTAAATGAAAAGGAACATCACTTTTTTTTCATTATATCAGGACTGGTTTTCTACTTGTTTTGTGATTATGGAAAAATACTAATATGGTAACATTAAATATTTCGTAGTACCTACACACAAAAAAAAACAATGTATGTTTATCTTGAGTGAACCTAGAGTTAAGACACTATTCTGTGTTATCTGGAACAAGTTGTATTTTTTTAATTAATTAGTGATAGTAATGAGTGAGTCTGGTCACTGGTGATAAAAACAAATAGTTTGGTATGTAAATTATATCAATTGATTAGTATATCATCGCTTACTTAATTGTGATAATCACATGTTTTCATTTAATGTACTGTACTTTGTACATATATAGCGTGGAAAGAAATATATCCTAGCTTTATGTAGTGTAATTGGATGAAAAAGTGGATTTAGAATAAAAATTCAGCCATAATATTAAACATTTTTACAACATAAGCAAATAGGTCTTATGTGTTATTTTTATTAGGACCTTGAATAAGTTGCTGCTGTTTTTTGAAAGATGGCGTTGCGGCACTCTGTGCATGGAGATTCGTACGGTAACGAATCACCAAGGTAGTACTATATGTAACCTCACATTATAGTAGAATAGTGTTTACTACAGTGTCAACTACATATTTATTTTCCCTTTGTGAAAATGTGTACTTTTGTGCCAAATAAAGTGTTTTTGCGGGGAATTTTATTGCACTGCTTTATTCAGAAAAAATCTGCAGCAGAAGCACACAGAATTCTCGTTGAGACAATGCTTTGTCGAATACAACGTGCAGAGACTGGTTTAGGCGCTTCAAAAGTAATGATTTTGACCTTGAAGACAAAGAGCGTTCTGGAGCACCGACAAAATTTGAAGACAGAATTGGAGGCATTGCTTGAAGAAGATCCATGTCAGACGTTAGTAGAGCTCGGGAAAACGTTACAAGTAGATGCGTCAACAGTTTCAAAACGTTTAAAAGCGTTAGGAATGATCCAAAAGCAAGGGCATTGGGTGCCGTATGAGTTGAAGCCGAGAGACGTAGAACGACGTTTTCTCATGTGTGAATTGTTGCTTCAACGGCAAAAGAGAAAAGGTTTTCTGCACCGTATCGTCACTGGGGATGAAAAGTGGATTCACTACGACAATCCAAAGCGAAAAAAATCGTGGGGCATGCCGGGTCACGCATCAACATCGTCGCCAAAACCAAATATCCATGGTTCTAAGCTTCTTCTCTGCATTTGGTGGGATCAGCAGGGCGTAATTTATTATGAGCTGCTTAAACCTAATGAAACTATCACGGGAGCTCGCTATCGACTTCAGTTGATGCGTTTGAGTCGCGCTCTGAAAGAAAAGCGGCCACTATACGAGCAGAGACACGACAAAGTGATTTTATTACATGATAATGCTCGGCCACATGTGGCAAAACCAGTCAAAACTTACCTGGAAACACTTCAATGGGAAGTTCTACCCCACCCGCCGTATTCACCGGACATAGCCCCCTCCGATTACCACTTGTTTCGGTCGATGGCGCACGGTTTAAGCGAGCAGCGCTTCCATTCTTTTGAAGAAACAGAAAAATGGCTTGATTCCTGGATTGCCTCGAAAGATGAGTCGTTTTTCCGACGGGGGATTCAATTGCTACCAGAGAGATGGAAGAAAGTGGTCTCTAATGATGGACAATACTTTGAATAATGTCATTGTAAGCATTATATTTTAAATTAATTATTTTTAAACAAAAAAAACTTATTCAAGGTCCTAATAATATCGTAACTTAACTCTAAAAACAAGAGGCTTGAAAAATTACTAATTCTGTCAAATCTCGAAAATATTGAAAAAACCGAGATCCCGGGATTTTTCTGAAGTCGATATCGAAAATCCCGGTTTTGCTTGAATGGTCCGATATTGCGACTCCTAGTCAAAATATGACATTACATATTATATTTAGAACTATTATATATTTTATATACATATATTTTTAAATCTATTTAGTCATTAGTCAATATGTGTCTTATTAATATATTTTTTTTTTCAGTTAATGCAAGAAGGTGGTCTTAAAATAACAGACTGCAATAACCATGTGAAATCAGCTATAGAATACTTTGGTGAATCTTGTGCTCCAAATTCTTTAAAGGATATGTATAATCCTATTGGTGATAATTCTGATAAGTAAGTAATTTACAAATATGTATATGTATTTCAGTTATATTTTAAAAAAAATACAAGTAATAATTACATTTATAGGGGTTCCAATTTTTGTACGATGGACGAGCCCGACTTGCGCTTGTCCGGTTTTTTTATTTAAATTATTCTCCACACTAAGGAAAATTCATAATATTCTAAAAAATATATATAGATCATATAGATCATTATTTACATATTTTTTTACTTTTTTGAAAAAGTAATTACAAGCAGTTCTTGTGTTTTAGTAGCCTTTTTTTATTGGAGATAGGCAAACATTTGTTCGCTATCTCACCTGGTAAGTGATGATGCGAACGATGGTGGAGCATGCTTACCTAGATAGTGCTTATTCACTCTTGCCTTGAAAAGGTCCAAGTTATACTTAGCGGAGAACAGTTCGGCAGGCAGGTAGTTCCACTCTTTTGCTGTTCGCATTAAGAAAGTGGAGGCGAAGCGCTGTGTACGAAAATGAGGTATGTCGACGACATATGGCTGAAATCCTAACCTAGTGCCCCGCAGATGGAAAGGAGAAGAGGGTTCTTGGTCATGCAGCGCTGCTGCACACACTCCGAAAGCAACCTACTTTTAGTCAATGTTTAAGGCCAATGAGCTTCTTGGCGCGATTTTCCATCGAGTCTAAGGTCGCTAGCTGATATTTAGCAGATCCGTCCCAAAGGTGGCAACAGTAATCCATACACGATCAGACTTGAGCTTGATAAAGTTTAAGAAGCTGTCCCGGAGTGAAATACTGCATAACCTTTGAGAGGACACCTAATTTTTTAGCTGTAGTTGTAGCCAAAGACTCGGTATAACGGCCAAAGTTCAAATCTAACGTAAAGTACATGCCAAGAAGCTCAAGGTGGTCAGCTATCGGCACGGGTACATTTCGAAAAATTGAAACAAGACCGAAGGGGCTCCGTTTTGCAGAAAATAAACACGCCTGAGTTTTTATACCGTTAAATCTGACAAGATTGGCATCGTCCCATTCAGAGACTTCCTGAAGTGCCAGGTTCAGACGATCTATCACAGATTCTCGACAAGTCTGAATTTCGTTCCGGCTGGCCTTTGCCATGGGACAGGACCACTTGTATCGATCGCTCACTTAAGAAGTCTGATGAAGATGTAGTCCGTATGCGGGAAGCTTACTTAAAAGGCTTGCATGCCAGACTCTGTCAAAAGCTTTGGAGATATCGAGAGACACAGCAAGCGCTTCACCATATCTCTCGATAGCCTCGCTCCATATATGAGTGGTATACACAAGGAGATCTCCTGTTGTTGAGATTGTAAAAAATATATAAGATCTCATTACATTTTTTTTTATTATACTTTTTTGAAAAAGTTATTACAAGCAGTTCTTGTGTTTTGACAGTCAAAATATTTACCATAGTGTCAATTAACTCTAGGCTTACAAAATAAGCAATCAATATTAAATAATTATTTTTGAAAGAATAATTCGAACCACATTCTGAAGCAACAATGCAAATATTTGTAGCAAAAGTTCCCAACTTTGAAAGTTTCTTGTAGATTATGTTTTTAATTTCTTTTTTTGTGTCATAGCATGATAGGTAGATGGATCCTGAGAACTTTCCACCGAATTTTCAAGCCATTGCTTTTTCTAAACAATAAAATTTTTCAGACTATGCAAGCTATGTACTGGAGGAGCGGGTGTACGATGTACCCTCGCAGACCCCTACGCCGGGTACGAAGGCGCACTAAAGTGCTTAATCGCAAATGGTACCGGGGATATAGCATTTGTAAGAGATACTACCATACAACATACACTTATGTCGAATAAGATTTTTGGTTAGTATTCTGTTTTTTTATCTGTCTAAATATTCTTTTTAATAAGATTCTTTTAATATAAAATTATTTAAAAAAAATCAAATCAGCTTCACGCTGTATTCCGCACACAGCAGAGTGGGCAGAGGGAACCTAAAACTCGCCCATTCCGCCAAATCGAAGGAAACGGAATATCGTACGTACCCTTTGACTATCGTTTACAGTGTGAAGCTTATGAAAACAATAATTTTTACAGGCGGTATAACCCATGACAACTTTGAACTGCTCTGTCGAGATGGTTCCCGTAGACCCATCCAGGAATGGGAACAATGTAACTGGGGTGTAGTTCCAGCAGATGCTGTCGTTACTAGCTCCGCTGCTACTACGGAACAGAGGGAAAGGTATTCTTACATGACGTTTTTCTATTTTATGATACGGTAATTGTGAAGTTGGTTCTTTTCTGTACTGCATGTATTTAACAGGCTTTAAGCCACACTCAATTAATGGACAAACTACCAACACGTCTATTATTCATGGAGGCTCTCTGAATAATGACGTGGTAATACAATAGTGTGTTCCTCTATTTATACTAGTCAATGTCTACTCAGTAGGGTTGACGTTGAGTCGTGGCCTCCCCGAAGTTAGACTTCCTAAACTTTTGCGCTTTCTGAAGAAAAAAAATCTAAAAACAAGTCTTCAACCATCTACAGCTAACTTCAAGGCGGCCACGATTCGTCGACCATACTGCACTTATGTTTTGCTAGTAGACTCGCGGAGGTTTTTGGATTGTCGATGTTTTTGCGATATTACATTTTGGTATTCTCGGCTTTACTGCTGGTATATAATCTTATTTATTTATTGATCAGGCAAGCCAACGTAACATACAAATAATACAAAAACTTCAAAAAAGTACAAAAGTTTAAAAATATTTTACATTGTATATTACACTTACAGGCTAGCTCAACATGATTATGAACAAAAACAAATGTTCTAAAACCTAATATCCTACACCTAAATTAAAAAATAATAATAACAAACTAATAATAAACAATAAAATATAAAAACAAAATTATTCAACAACCATATTACCAAAATTTAAAAATAAAATAATAAGTGTATTCCTCATTTTTCTTGATTTCTCATTGAATTTGCGTTAATATTCGGAAACATCTACTTTTCAAACTTAAATCACATAATAAAAATGCATTTTCCAAATGAGACTTGATTTAATTTTAATTTATATCAACCTTACGGAATTTGGATGGCATGTAAACTACAGTTATATACTCACAAAATATTCAATATTTTTACAGATATCAAAACCTACTAGTGAAAATATTAGAACTGTATGGGGAACCGAATCCTCTGAACAATAATTCAAATCGAACCAGTGACTACCAAGCTCGAGACCTTTACGGTAACATCTTAACTTCTACCACTGAAAGAATGCGGTACAATGAATGGAATGTAAATAATAGACGCGAGTATACTGAAAGAGGCGAAAATAATTATAATAATGCGAGGTTTGTACTGTTGTCTTTTTTTTATTGATTGAAGTTGTTGTGAATAACCGTTACTGGATATTTTATGCCTACACATCTGTATTATATAGTTTTTTTAGATTCGCCCTTTATGACACCGTGTTTCTTTTTTTTGTTCCCTTACCACCCAAATCTTGTGAAAATGTAATTTAAATAGTGAAACTCTGGATTGTGGGGAAGGGGTCAGGCGGGGAACCTGCCCAGGAACACGTCTCTTTTTGTTTTCGTGCCGTTTGGAACAATGCGTGTTAGGTGGCGGTCCCCAACACTGCATTCCTTGCTACTTATTATACCAGCGGGGATGCGCTGCTGCGTCCTATCATTCTACGCTCTTGTGGTCGTGGTGGCTGCAATGTTGCAGCCCTATAAATGACTGAAACGGATCGCCGCCAACAAAGTTTCCACCATTGGCTCCATCTCGACATAATATAGTATTTTTTGATATCTTTTATGTGTGCGCAATAAATATTTTAAATGTAAATTATTCCTTTAAATAGAAAATGAATGGGACCCACACTCCCATCGTTGCCCTAGGGCCCCCCACATATGTTAATGCGGGCCTGCCTTCGCTCCATAACGGCATAATTATATAGATATATGGTATAAAGGATTTTTTTTACAGTTATTATATATAAATATTATATATTGTAATTGTTATTTCACTATTTTAAGCAATTAAGTTAGTAAATAAAATAATAAGGCTAAATTTTTTTTTTTATTACAGTGCGTCACCATTTCGATCTAGAACTGATTCATTGGGCAGGCCCATAGAGTTGCCATTCAAGTTATTTAATTCTGAAGGCACTACGGATTTATTGTTTCAGGTACAACTAAAATTGTTTTCTGAGTTTAAAAAATAAGCTTTCTCATATCTGCAATTAACCGTGCATACAGATATTTAAAAAACAATGTTATTTCAGACTTAAGAAAGAAAAACTAGTTATTAGTAGTTAGTTAGTAAACATAAAAATATTATTTAATTTTATATATTTTCTACATATTTTTTTCGCTATGCTCACAGGATGCGACAATAAATTTCCGTATACTAAAAGAAGAGGAACAATCAGCTGATCACATTCTAACTACAAGGGATTCACCAATAAGCTCCCAATCGGAAAAAGCCGTGCTTGGCATCAGAGACTGTCCGGTGAAACGAGCTGTACTGTGTGTCACCAGTGACCAGGAAATGGACAAATGTGTTAAAATGAGGGTAGGTTATTTAGTTCTTACGAATATATTTTTTTAATTTGTCTTGTCTTAAGAGACCATAATTAAAAATAATTAATGTTAAGAATAAGGTACTTAGTATTTTAGTAAAATATAAAATTACTTTTAACACAACCATACTTTAATTTATTTCTTTAATAAGACTGGGGAAACAGTATTCTTTTGCTTCCCTTTTTGACATTTCTTCTTTCAGCTTCACGCTATATCCCGCACACAGCAGGGTAGGCAGAGCAGAACCTAGTGTTAGGACACTCTTTTTATTTAATGAATGTGTAATAAAGAATATTACAATTTTAATCATAATATGAAATAATTTTTACATATGCATACAATTTGATTTCCAATTCTAGGTAGCACTGAAAGCCGCTTACCTCTCCCCTCGCCTGGTGTGCTGGCGCGCACACAGCACGCGGCACTGCGAGCGAGCGGTCGCCGACGGTACTTGCGATTTTGCGGTGTTAGACGCCGCAGACATGTTGCACGCGGCGTACAAACACCGCCTTGTGCCCTTTATGCAGGAGGTATGCAAGAATTATCTGATTATTTAATATGTTAATAATTAATAATAATAGGTATCTATCATCTTTAATTATCGTCTAACTTTATATAGGTGAAAAGAGCCTCCATTCCCACAACCAGTCGCGTTTACAGTCACACACTTAATATTTTAACAATTAATATTGATAGAGGATTTGATCCCTACTCGAGGAATGTTTCAATTTTTTTCCATTTCCCTGCTCCAGTAGAAAGCATGGCGTTAAGTTCCGTCACTTAACACGCAAAAACAAAAAATTGAACGATGCATTGGTAACAAACAGAGTTTTTTTACACTAGTTTGCCTCGTCCTACTCTTCTATGTGCGAGATACAGAGTAAAGCTAAGCTAAAAAAATTTGCAGGTATACTCAAGCGGTAATAATTGGTACTATGCTGTAGCAGTGGCAAAAGAACAAGATGCCGATACAGATTTGACATATTTGCGTGGTAAAAATACATGCCACACTGGTATCGGCATGGCCGCCGGATGGGTGTACCCACTCGCTTATTTAATATCTAATGGATGGATACGGTAAGAAGATTTATTATATTTTTATTTAGAAAACGTAAATAAATTAAAAGCGGGATTTGAACCCGCGCTATTTGAAAATCGTACCAGCGCTGTGACAATATAAAGCGCTAAGACACGTTTTCTTCCAGCTACATAAAAATTCTTTTTTTAAGAGTAGTTCAATTCCGCTTTCCGCTCGAATTATTATCGAGTCAATAATGGAGATCGAACTTACAACTATTATATTTTTTTGTAAATATAGATGACAAGTAGACAACATTTATTAGTAGTTTCGTAATAGTAGATGTTTTTTTGAAATTGCAAATAGATACATTACGTTATTGGTAATTATGATTGCCGTAACGCAGTATCTATAAGAATTGTGAAAACCACATGAATTATTTATGTCAGTCATGTTATATATATGGTATCAATAATGGTGATCAGGTCGTACGGCTGCGACGGCGCGCACGCGGCCGCGCAGTACTTCGCGAAGTCGTGCGCGCCCGGCGCGCTCAGCAGCGAGTACGTGGACGCGGGCACCGTGCCGCACGACAACCTCTGCCACCTCTGCCAGGGCGCCTCATATCGGTACGACGTCGCTGTCGGTCACCAAGAGTACCGCACGTGGATCAACATTCATATACATTAAATTCATTATAGTCTATGTCTCAAATCTTAGATCTTTAATAATTTATAATTATATTATATATAATTAATATAATTTTAGTTATACAAAACTGTTATATTTATACATATTCGTATGGCATCCAATAGTCCATCACAGTACACAAAAATTAAAAAAAAATCGTAATGTAAAGCAACATGTTAATGTTGCTTTATTTAGTAATATCACTTTTATTGTAATATTTGTTATGGATATCATAAACAATAATTATAATAACTTTATTTAAACATTTAAGTACACATAAAAGTACATCTAAAATATTATAAATAGTGCCCCATAATAAGAAGTAATGACCTAACCAAATAAAGAATATTTTGCTTTAAACCTTTGAGGAAAAATATTCACTTGTCTGTGTAGATGTGTATTTATGATTGTTCTCCCGAAGTTCCCAAACAGATGAACCAATTTTTATTTAGGTTTTTGTTTTAAAGGTGAGTTAATCAAGTGTTCTTCGGCCATGATTTGAAGAATATCTTCAGCTGTTTTTAGTTTACTATCTTTATTCTAGTTGTTGATTTACTTTTTTGACTTAGTTTACAATCTATGTCCTTGGTTTTTATTATCAGTTACTATCCATAGTCGTTGCCGGCGCGACGCGAGCGAGGACTACTACGGGCACGTGGGCGCGCTGCGCTGCATGGTGGAGGGCGGCGGCGACGTGGCCTTCGTGCGCCACACCGCGCCCGCCGAGGTGTCCGGGGGACGGCGCCGCGAGTGGTGGGCGCGCGACCTGCTGCCCGACGACCTGCAGCTGCTGTGTCCCGATGATGAGTGAGTGGGTGAGTAACACGCGCAATGGAGGGCGGCCCGCCGCGAGTGGTGGGCGCGCGATCCGCTGCCCGACGACCAGCAGCTGCTGTGTCCCAACGGTGAGTGAGTGAGTGAGTGCCGCACGCACGTAGAATGTGCGCCAAAATGTACACCAGAGGGGTAAAGAATTTACAAAATTTAACATAAAAAAGCAACTAATACTCGTAAGATTTATTTATTAAATACATAATTACCAATCTTAATAATGATAATTAATAATTCTAAAATCTATTTAGGTACTCGAGCCAAAATGCATGAATACAAGCGCTGCAACCTCGGTAAAGTCCCAGGCTCAGTTCTGATGGGGCGTGCTAACCACTCTGAGCTAGATACCTTCTCTAACCTCATGGTGTACGCTCAACAGTTATATGGTGCTACTACTTCAGATGAATTTAGGTTAGTAGAATATCTTTCATACTTCTTGAAAGGATGGACAGAGGAAATCAAGTGCTGTTTCACTTCGCCCAATTTTCGGGACATATCGTGTACTCAACACACAACTGTGCTTTTACTGCACTGTGACTTTAACACTGCACTTTGTCTTATTACAAAATGAAAATCTTAATAGTTTATTTTTCGGGTGGGATTTGAACTGACAAACCACCATTGTATTTACAGTTAAATGCTGTGCAGCTACGCCACGATAATTCAAAATATATTTTTTAATATAAACTTATTATTACTTAAGTATTATAATTTTCTTTCACTTTCGAATCATAGTATAACTTATATAAAAAAATTGTTTTTATTGTTATTTCAGCTTCAGTATGTTTCTCTCGCAAGCTCCATACGCAGATCTCATATTCAGTGATGCGGCGGTCCGTTTAAAACCACTTCCACACACCAAACGTTCCGCCGAATTTGTAGCCGGCGAGGCGTTAACACGCGCGGCTCGTATTGTATCGTGTGACGCGCCACAATCGTTGTACTATATAGCGTCTGATCCGGACTTCCTTTCTATGGGATATAGGAATGGTTTTGTGGGACATTTGTTAGCTACAGTTTTATTTGTATTGGCTTTGTTTAGATAATATTTTATTTTAAGTAGTAAGTTTATGCTTTATTGGAATCAAGTGTCTTAGTATTTTTTTTTGTAAATCTTGATTTAAAATTTATTATGAAATTTAAACAATAACTAGTAATCGTTTTTTATTCCTGCCCAGTTGTAGATTTTATTGACATTTTATAATGGATCTTTTTTCTACATATTGTATTCCTTAGATAGTAAGTAGTGGAAACTTAATTTTAATCATAAGAAAATATTCCGTCCATGCAAGTGCCTGATGTTAAAAGTACTTTATATGTTTATTTTTTTAAGTCCAATTAATTTTACACTTTTACTTTATAATTTATATAATTATCTCAATTTATAAATTCTATTTTATGTAAGACTAGTTCTTTAAATGAATCTCATTTTTTATATTTCACTAGTATGTTTATTTATATTGTATACAATTTTTTTACCTGTGGCGCTCCCATGGTCAAATGGAATTAACTAAAAATTGTGCATAGTTGTGTACACACAACACATTCTAAGTGTCCATTGTAACTAACTTTAGATCAGATCCATTAGACTGTAGATACAATTGGTTAGTTACATCTCAACAATTAACGTGATGATATATTTCGAGAAGAATTTGTGTATTTCAAACTCTTCGGCTAATATTAGTGTAGATAATACCTATATGTATTTGTATTTTTTTTCTTTATATTCCGTCCAAATATAATTGTGTGACAGCTAGGTTTTTTTTAAGTTTTAAATAAAACATTTTTTATGAAATAGTTGAATAAATTTTATTTCACCCATTTATTTATAAAATTGTCTATGATCAAAACATTGTAAATCTGTGGATAAAGATTCGAAAGACTTCATAATGTTTCGTAAATCTGTCCTTCTGCACATATCTCTACTAGCTTGTCTTTGATTATGACCATCTTTGGAAATTCTACTAAAATGTTCCCTCCATTTTCCAAAAATACAATTACTTTTGGATATTTCTATATTTACAAATGGCACTAATATATTACACTTTGGTGTATACCTAGCACATAATAATAATGCTTTAAATGATAAATAGCGAAAATGATTTATACAATAAATAAAATTAAACTCTTTAGGTTTGTTATAGCATAAGGTTTCTATAAGACTGTTACAAAGTTTTACAGTCACTTTTTTTTTATAAACTGGCAAATATTGTACCATATCTTTTTCATCACACTGTATAGCCAGTATACAGCAAAACTTGTTAGCTGAAAGGCATAATGTGACAAATATCTGATTCCATACATGTTCTTCATTGTTGTGGTAAAAGTTGAAAATATGTCTATTTAAATTAATACCAGATTGACCAATTCTATTTTCTAAAAATGTTTCTAAGTCTGCAATGGCTGCTGAAAAATATATTTTAAACCACACTTGTCCTGCAAATGAGGTGTTAATCCTGCTTACTTGTAAATTGGAAGTATTATAGCTATATCCTAAAAAAGCAAACTCTTGGCTGCATTTAAATGTTGGATGAGGGAAATTGACTAATGTTTTATCAAAATTTATATTATTATAATTTGATAGGGCTTGAAGAAATAAATGAGCATCTTCTAATGAATCAGTTACAAATAAATAATCATCAACAACTCTTATAAATAATTTAACTGATTGTTCTACATCCTGAATCAGTTCTGAAAGGTAAATCTCATCAAAATAAGTATAGTATAATTCAGATAGAGCTGGGGAATATTTATATCCTTGTACTAAACCTTTTCTCCACTCATAAATAGTAGAGCCAGCTCGAATCAATAACGGCTTTGACAGTTCAGCTATCAATTCTTTATAATTTTGTAAATATCTTTTCTTTAGATATAATGGCATATCTTTCTTCTGAAATATAAGATGCCTCTCATCTATAATCTTTAAAAGTTTTGCTTTGTCAATCGATCCAAATGCATTACTAAGGTCCGTCTTAACAAAATACAGAGGTGGGCTATTTTTATTTAGCCATTTTGTATGCAAATGCTTGTACTGATTTTCAATTTTACCTTGAACCTTTCCATTTAACAATTGAATAAAATGTAATCTGTCTTTAATTTTATACTTTTCACATTGATTAGATGGGTCATTTTTGTAACATACAATTGGCCTGCATTGATGATTTGTTTTTAACACAAAATGTAGCTTTGGTATATTCCTTTTAGATATTTTGGATTTTAATTGCTTATTACTAGTTTTTAAATTACAAATCTTTTTCTTTACACTATGTGGCTGAAGTCTCCTAATTACCTTCATAATGACCATGTCTGATATTTTCTTATCATAGTAAGCTTGCCACTGATTTTTCCAAAAGAAATATAATCTATTCTCATTAGCGTCAACTTTGCATGTTGTAACAAAGAAATTTAAAGTAATTATTGCAGATAGTAAATTTTTTAAAATCCAATGCAGTATATTGTAAATAATTTTAGAAGCCACTGAGGAAGCTACAGAGTTCCAAGGAAATTTATGTATATCCCATTTTTTAATAATATCATCAAATTGTATATATTGCCGATTCATGGTAAATATTATTAATTGTACACATCTTTTAAATATTTTCTTATTACGGTTAGTATTATAGAACTTGTAAGGAATAATATTGGTAAGAGCGTTCATACAACTCATAAATACATCGTATTTATTTACAGCGCGTAAATTTTCTTGTTTATTTACCTTCACAGTCAAAAATTCCTTAAAATCCTGCTTGCTACAGCATTTAATATTATATCTCAAATCTGTTAGTATTTTTAATATCTCAGGAGAAGTGTTTTGCAATAAACTCTTGTCACCAATCACTTGTTCAACAAAAATATCTTCATTTCCACTTTGCAATAACTTTATACTAAAAATATTACTCATTGACCTCACATTTTGCTTATTTGTAAAATATTGAGCAAAACAAACTGGAGTGGAACACATAACTAACTATTAAAGTGTTAAAGTTAAATGTACAGGCATTGCAAAAGAAAGGCATTTTTTATTTTAAATATTTGGGCTTTGGCACCCCTTCTACCACCCCATACTGCATTCAATTTTCAAATTTTGCGGTGACTTGTATAAACTTGTCGAACCCTGACTTCGGTTTGTTTCGTAGTACGAAATTCGTACTTTGTTTGCTTACTTTATATACGTTTCGTTTCACGTAAGATGAAATTGAAAATGTCATAAGTCATGATTAATTAGAACTTATTATGCAATATGTATATATTTTTATGTCTTTGTTTTATTCACAAACATTTTTATTTTCACATTTAACATTGTTTAACACCCCATTGGATGTCAAACTAAAGCGACATGGCAGCTGCTATTCGCACGCAGCCTGAGTGATCTCTGTAAAGAGACTTTACAGCCTGCAGCAAGGCTCCGCTAATGTTGTATCTCCCATAATTTCGCAATTTCGAATTAACAAAAATTCCAAAAATGCTGGAAATGGATTCTGTTAGTTATCCTTTAACACCCTAGCTATTTTTTTATAATACGACGAGTGAAGGTTTAAAGTAATTCTGTTTAGTACTTTCGGAGATAGACGTGATCATACATACAGACAGACAATTTTTTTTTTTGCTTTCTATTATTCTTTTTAAGTGCCCCTCTATCATTTTCAGTCAAAAATACAAAATATTTTTGCTGTTTCATTATAATAAAACAGTATAGATATAGATAAAGGTTACCAAACATACAACCATCCATGCAAGTGGCAAGAGCAAAACTCAGGCCCTGAGTCACAAGCAAGGAACATATGCTCTATAAAGTATGGTCTCAGGATAAGACAGTGTTTTGAATCCAATTTAACCCTAGGGAATGTTTAAACTTTTAATGAAGTGTTCCTTTTTCAAAATTCTGCTGTATATCGTGCCGAAAAGGATATGAAAATATTCTAAAATAGTAATTAGATAAGGCACATTATTTAAACATCTATTAGTATTTCGGAAAAAAGATGTTAAACTCAATAACTTCGGCTTAGACCACAATATAATTTTTCCCGCAAACTGCTAAACTACAAAACCGCCCGAAAGTATTATAAAGTTTAATTTAAATCCATTTAGTAGTTTTTGCATTAAAGTGGAACAAATCTATTCTCACAAACTTTCTCATTTATAATATTAAGTTGTTTTATGTAATCTTATCTAACTACGTAAACAATAAACATTACACAATACTTACCGCTTCTTAAGCATACGTATGGCTTATGAGTAAAATTATTTGCAATTTCGAGTCGCTAAAATAAAAAAATGGCTAAGAGAGTATTTAGTGACTTAGTTCAAATATATAAGAATAGTGTATCAGCTGTCCTTCCTGATAAAGTTATTAAAGAATGTATCAATTATAACCCATTAACAGAACAACTAATTATATCTGGACTAAATTATAACCTAAAACATAAAAAAATGTACGTAGTTGGCACTGGGAAGGCAGTTCAAAATATGGCTATCGAGGCAGAAAAGATATTTGGTGCGAAAATTGAAAAGGGAATTATAAGTATTCCTACGGGAAGCACAATTTCTAAACAACACAGTGAAAACGTTTTATATATTGAAGGAGCTCGAAAGAATTTGCCAGATAAAAATGCGGTAGAAACAGCTAAAAAAATCAAAGACTTAGTATTAAAACTAACAGAAAATGACTTTTTATTAGTATTCTTATCAGGAGGTGGATCCGCTTTACTCCCTTTGCCAAAAGAACCGATTACTTTAGATGAAAAAACTAATTTAATAAAGAAATTAGCAAATTCAGGTGCAGACATAGTAGAGCTTAATATTGTAAGGAAAAGTATATCAGACTTAAAAGGAGGCAATTTAGCAAAATATGCATTTCCTGCTGAAGTAGTAACATTGATACTGTCAGATGTTGTTGGTGACCCTATAGATATAATAGCAAGTGGGCCAACAAGCGAAAATAAAGACAGTTCATTTGATGCGATAAATATTATTAAAAAATATAGCTTATTTGAAGAGCTGCCTTCATCAATAAAATATATTTTAGACAGAAAAGAAGACTCGAAAGAGTTTCCCAAAGAAAATGTAAAGAATATAGTTATTGGATCAAATACAATAAGTATTGCTGCAGCAACTTCTGCGGCCAAATCCTTAGATTTGTGTCCTATAGAATTGTCTAACACTATTGTCGGCAATGTTAGTGATATAGCTACTAAATATGCGGGATTAGTTAAGGTATTTTGCGATTTTAAAATTGGAAATATCGATATACATAATCTAAAAGAAAAGCTTAAAATATTAAATATACCAGGACTAAAATTTCATATTGACGAAAAAAATGTGGCAACAAGTTTAATTAAAAAAAAACCTTTATGTCTAATATTAGGCGGAGAGACAACAGTTAAAATAAATGGGAAAGGTATTGGTGGTAGGAATCAACAACTTGCATTAGAATTCTCGAAAAGCATACATAATTTAAGAGATGAATTACAAAACCATAAAATCTATTTTCTAAGTGCAGGAACTGATGGTATAGATGGTCCTACTGAAGCTGCAGGTGCTTTAGGATATTTAAACCTAGTTTCGGATTGCAAGGAGAATAATATAGACCCTGATATTTATATTAATAATAATGATACATATAATTTCTTTAGAAAATTTAGAAATGGTGAGCTACATATCCTAACAGGACACACTAACACAAATGTAATGGATTTACACTTGATATTAATAAAACAAAATTTACAAAGTTAAATCTTTATTGTTTATAAAAATACTTAAAACCAATATGTAATAATTATGTAATATTGTTTTTGATATTTATTACTATGTACAAGTTTTTTTTTAATTTTTTAGCTAGTTTATTTAATATGCTAAGCAGTTATAAAGGTTTTAAAAAGAGATTTAGCTTTGATTCTTTTTCCTTCTTTAATTGTGCTACAGCAACTACAGCATTTTTACATAGACCTGCTAACTTATCTTTTTTCTTTTTATTGTTTTTTATTACTTTTGGCGGTGGAACATTGATACCACTTTGAAGAGTATTTATTTTTTCCTTTAGTGAAAAAGCTACTTTGGATTTGCGGTACACACTTGACTCTAATTCCTGATTTCTTGGTTTCAATGTTACTTTCATATTTTTTTTTGGAACTATTTTATTTTCTGTAGGTGTTATTTGTTTTTCTTCTATTATTATTGCCTTTGTTGCTTTATTTGGCTTTATGTAGGTTATTTTAGCATTCTCGCCACAAAATGAACATGTTCTTACCTAAAATGAAAACAATAAATAAATATAAAATGATGTAATAATAATAACTTTACTTAGATAAAAAAAATACATAATTACCAATTCATTACTGTGCAACAAATGTTTTTGTGAACTAGTTTCATTGTTTTTCCTTTTAGATTTTATCCTTTTCTTCTGCCTTTTACTCAATTTGATAGGATTTAACTGAAATATAAAGTTACTATGTACCATCCTAAACATTATAATATCTTTAAATAATCTAAGAAACATTTTTTTTTAATTTTATTATACAAAACTATTACATATATTTATCTACATATTGGTGGACTGTCAGAATTACTGAATACATTTGGATGAAATTAACAGTTCAGCTGAACTATAAAAAACAAAGAAATTTCGTCTAAGCAAAAGTTTTCAATATGATATGATGGCACTTTCTATTACTATTATATACAAATCAAACACGTGGAAAATATGATTGATAAGGTTGTCGAGGTGAAAGGGTACAAGCATGCCACAACTGTGGGTTTGATTCCCACTTAGGAGAAAGAAATATTGAATATTTTTATTCCCTCACTCTGATAAAGAGGCAAAGAGCTGTGTTGTGTTTCGTCATTCAATACGCAATGCCTCAAAATTCGACAGAAAGTAGGGAATAGAAGTCTCTTAATTGGAATTTAATGAATAGTGTATGTACTGTAGGTTCCTACGTTCCCAGGTTCCATTTGCCTAACTGCTGCAACCATTATTTTCAATTACCACCCATATTAGATAAAAGTAACATGGTAAAAGTTTATAAGGCCATATAATCAAACTTGTGTAAAGAAAATGTAGATAATCAAAATCATCAGCCAGGGTTTTTAACCTATTTACCTTTACTTTTGTTTCATTACTCCATTCAATACAACAGCGAGAACACCTTACTTCATTTGAAAATTGCTTTTTTGGCAAACCAAAATCTTTCGTTATTGATTTACAACGCATCCTAAAAAGAAACGTAAATACCTTATGACATATTTTATAACTCTTAATAATTTAAGTACTAAATATCATATTGACGTTTTTAATTTTACTTACAAATAGTAACTTTTCAAAATTTGACTAGTATTTGTATTTTCATTTTGGACTAGAGTCGAAGCAGCTTTGATTAAAAGTCCTATTTGTGCCTCAGCCATAGTTCATCTAACACACAGAACACAAAAAATACAGGAAATAGGAATAACTGTCTTTCTGTTCAGATTCTACAAGTATCAATAGTTGAATTAATAGTTTCAAAATATACTGAATAACCCAAGTAAGTAACAAACTTTCGTTCTCAAATAAAGAAATTCAATGCTATTGTTACATCTAAAGTAATATTAAAATTAAGTTGTCTGTTCAACTACCATATAATTAAATTATAAGAAGAAAAACATATTTTAGCCTGAAATATGTACTATGGTATGGTTCTTCGATTATGGAAAAAAAAACTAAAATATATACTAATTAAAAATATATATTAATTCTTAATTATTATCGCTATTGCAATGTCAATGACATTGACTCAATGTCAACCACAGAACACATATACCCAAAGGTGGTGTCAACCAGTCTATAGTTCTCATTCTCAGTTTCTATTTTATGACTAATTGCTAGTTGAGTAAAATTTATTTAGCAATTTAGCTATTAGATATTAATGTCACGTAGAATGAAGAAGATATTATAAGACCTATTATAGTTAAATATAAAAGAAGTAACGCTTAAAAAACTGAATTGAAAATAGAAGGTTTGATTAGATAATAGCCACCTAAAAAAAGATTATGTGATCTTTTATATTAAAATAGTATGGTTCTATAGTATATACTATATAATATAGATATATCTCAAAATGAGTTAGATTTTTTGATGCTTTGTTATTTGTTAACGCTTGTTACAAAAATAATGTACGGTACATTAAATTAAAAGTTACAAAATAAAAATATTGATTATTTTACTAAGCTACATGGTTTACAAACGTAAAATTTTCCCGCCAAAACATTTAACTGTCACATGGCTTCAATGATAGTATTCGCTAATGTTTTTTTAAAGTTTGTCCATTTAAAATACAGTGAAAATTAATACTATTAATTACAAAGTGTTTTATAGCAAGTAATCATTATAGGAGAAACAGTGGGCTTAGTGACGAAGTGAAAAGAATTTTATGGTTAGCATTTAAAAAGTGATTCAGTGAAATATAAAGGATATAAGCAAGAATAATAGAAATTATTTAACATGGACGTAGCAGACACATATGCTACTCAAAGCCAAGTGAAAGATGACGTCGGAATACGTTGCCAAAAGCTTTTTCAAGATTTTTTAGAAGAGTAAGTACTTCTTATTTAAAATATCTAAACAATCATCTTTAACCATAAGTCAAGTTGCAAAATATCTAAACTAATCAAGGAAGCTCTTATGTATGTATATTATAGTACAAACATTACTTAGTATAAAATATAATGTAGTACTTTTTTAAAATTTATTTTCTACAATAATAATACACCGTAATAATAATATAGTATATTTTATTAACAATAATACTTTATTTTCAAAATTCAGATTTAAAGAAGACAATGAGTTGAAATATGAGAAGCAAGCCAAAGAACTTCTCAAACCTGAATTAAGCACTTTAGAAATAAGCTTTGATGATGTTGAAAAATATAACCAGAATCTTGCAACAACTATTATTGAAGAATATTACAGAATCTTTCCATTTCTAAATCAGGCTATTTTAAATTATGTATTGAGTCTTGCAGATAGTGGTATGAAAAAAGACCTCCAAGATAAAGAATGTTATATATCATTTGTAGATGTACCTACTAGGCATAAAGTGAGGGAATTAACTACAGCCAAAATAGGTACATTGATTAGGATATCAGGACAAATTGTAAGAACTCATCCAGTTCATCCTGAACTTGTTTTGGGTACTTTTGTATGTTTGGATTGCCAAACTGTTATTAAAAATGTTGAACAGCAATTTAAGGTATGTGAAACAGCTTGTTAATTTGTCAATTTTTCATAATAAATAACTTATTTACTATTATTTTGCTATAGAAATTAGCGTTTTAAATTAAGTCCTTACTTAAGAGACCATGAAAAGGAGAAAATTAATTTAAGCATTATACATACATATATTTAGACCCAAATAGTGAAAAAATATTTGTAAGTCTGTTTTTTAGGTTTATTAAATTATCATGTTCAATTACAGTATACAATACCAACTATATGCCGTAATCCAGTATGTGCAAACCGTCGACGTTTCATGTTGGATGCAGACAAATCAGTATTTGTGGACTTTCAAAAGATTCGTGTTCAAGAAACTCAAGCAGAACTCCCTCGGGGTTGTATTCCAAGATCACTGGAAGTTATATTGAGGGCTGAGGCTGTGGAATCTGTACAGGTAAAGTATTGTGATAAAATATAATGATAAGAGAATATTTGAATTAGTATATAAGAATAAGTAGCAGAATTTGAACTTGTTTATTGCTGAATCCTGCTTATAGGAGGGTATGCAGAGGAAATCTGGTGTTGAGGCACTCCTTTTCCCACTTTTCAAATTTTTGTGATATTGTCTGTTCAGTGGCAAAACCTTGTTCTCAGAAAGAGGAAATGAGAATACTCAAGTGTTGTGATTACTGTAAGATGTTGTGCTACTGCACCACGATGGCCTCATTGAACTTACTTTACTTTAAAGAATAATAATGAAAATTTATGTTTTTTATCCTAAGTGTATTTATTATAAATTGCAACCTAGTGAGTAATATTTAAAAATGATATAGTATATTTTGTGACTGTCAGTAATATTATAATACAAAACAGATGGTTTGTATTATAATGTGAAGATATAAAAATAAATATTATTGCACAATGCTATTTCATATAATATTTCATAGTTTTAGAAAGATTGTTCTTAAATTCATTAAAAGAATATATTTTTAAAATTAAAATATTTTTTTACAGGCAGGAGATCGCTACGACTTTACAGGAACACTAATAGTAGTACCAGATGTAGGTTCTCTATCCTTGCCTGGTGCAAAAGCTGAACTAACCACAAGGACACGGCAAGCTAATGATGGACAAATGGAGGGGATTAAAGGATTAAAAGCTTTAGGTGTTAGGGAGCTGCATTATAAGTAATTTTCTTTTTTATTTTAATTTTATTAATAATCTTAGTTTGTTTGGTCAGAACTTATATTTTTGGATCTGACTGTAAGTGCTATTGTTTTATGTACAATTTACACTCGTGGAATGTTTTTTTTTTGTGGAACGTAACACGTGATTTGTAATTAAAATAATAAAGCAATAATGCAATAATTTATAATTAGGAATAAAAACTACAAATAATATTTTATTCTAAACTTTTTATAGAAAATATCTAAATAAATAATATTGACAATCAAAATAACAGTGAACTTACTTATAATTATGTATATATGCAAAATAGTTATAACATAATGGTAGCAATCAACTCTTAGGCTAACAAGAAAAAAAAATAGCAATACAAATTTGGAATCATGCTTTGGTGAAATCTTACATTGGCTCATACATTTCCTATAAATCAAATTAAATAGGAACAAAGAACAAAATTGAGTCAAATATTGTCACTCAAGTGCTGTTAGAAAACCCAATAAACTCGTGGCTCGTCCACTCCTTCATCACCAGATTTTGAACTATCACCAGCTTCGTTAGCTTTCAGCGTAAAAATCTTCATCCAAATCCAGCATTAATTCTTCCACTTCGGTATTTCTTAGTCGATTTCTTGAAGAAACTCGCGATATAGATTACGCATTTTTGTTCTCGGTCATGGTTGATTACTCATTGTAACATAAATAAGTTTTTACCAAAAAAAGAAAAAAAAATTTAACAAAAATCAACCTTAACCGCGCGGTTGCATAGAGCGAACTAACGAGCGCGAACGAAACAAAAGCAATATGTCTACCCGCAGGCCACGCTCAATTTCCGAAACTTTAATGCTTCCTCTAGTGGCCAAAACAAGTAGTCAAAGCCAAAACGATTGTTTTTTCAGAACGGCATTCCTAGCGTGTAGTGTTCAAGCAACTTCCCGTCGTTTTGGTACTGGAGACCTAGCGACTGATGACTTAACCACTGAAGATATGAGGAAGCAGATGACTGATAAAGAATGGGATAAGGTCTGTTTGTAATTAATTGAATCTCAAAGTTGTTTTCTATTAAATAAGACTAAATACATCTAAAACTATTGTCTTTAATATTAAAAAAAATACAGTCTCATCCTTACTAACTTACTAATCAAATATGGATACACTGTTAAATGTGCGTCATGCGTGAAATTAAAAATAAGAATTATTATAAATTGTTATTTTCTTTAATATGTTCTATTTATAATTAATTATTTTCAATTGAATAATGTGCTATGTAAATGGTAATTGAATTTAAATGGATTTTTTGAACAGAATATATTAATAAATTACATCCTCTGAAACATTTTTTATTATTTTTAATCTTATATTACTTGTAATATAAAAAAAATTAAAAAAGACAGTTATTATTGCTAAAATTATAATATTTTTTATAGGTATATGAAATGTCACGAGATCGGAATCTCTACAATAATCTCATAACAAGTTTGTTTCCAAGTATACATGGGAACAATGAAGTAAAGAGAGGCATTTTGTTGATGCTATTTGGAGGTGTCGCTAAAACTACTATTGAAGGTAGGTGTAGTTCATACATTCGCTCATTTATTACAGTCATTCATTCATTCTGCATGTACCGCCCTGAAGTAAGGTTTTCTGAACTTTTGCACATTTTGCGGTCACAAAACAAACAAACAAACAGACAAACACAATCTTGTTTACACCACCTCCACAATGATGCGTCATAAGAATCACTGGCGATAGTACAAATAAGTGTTGGTACTCTCTGCGACCGAAAGATAGGTTTCGGAACTGTAATATGAGGGTCTCTTGTTATATGCTTATGATAATACAAATAGAAATTATACTAGTAGTTGTTTTTTTTATTACATTTAAAATTAGATGAAAGAAACATGTATGTATGTTTTATGATATACAGGCACAACACTTCGCGGCGACATCAACGTGTGCATCGTGGGGGACCCCAGCACGGCCAAGTCGCAGCTGCTCAAGCAGGTCAGCGACATGACGCCGCGCGCCGTCTACACCAGCGGGAAGGCCTCCTCCGCCGCCGGCCTCACCGCCGCCGTCGTCAAGGTACCTCACTTAGAGTGACGTGACCGTCACCAACTACGGTGACCGTCACCAACTACGGTGACGTGACCGACGTGACGCCGCGCGCCGTCTACACCAGCGGGAAGGCCTCCTCCGCCGCCGGCCTCATTGTCGCGGCATCGTGACGTGACCATCACCAACTATAATGGCGAAACGTTCAAGTTCCACCACTTAGATTTTTATATATTTCTGAATACATATTATTCTTTTCTAAATGTAGGATTTATATGTATTTTTATAAAATATAAAATAACATTTCGACTGACGCGCTGACACATCCCCTGTGTTGAATCACTAAAATTATGTATAAAAGACATTCTTTTATTAAAATTAATAAATTTTTGTTAATTAATAAATTTTTATAAAAAAATCGTTACGAGTACAAATAATGCTACTCAAAAATAAATATAGTTTTCACAAATGCCAACAAATTGACCCATAATCTTCATTAAAATAAAAATATTGGTAACAACGACCTATATTTATATATAGTTATCTTAAAGTTTTCTTTTCACACCAGGACGAAGAATCATTCGACTTCGTTATAGAAGCTGGTGCTCTAATGTTAGCGGACAACGGCGTGTGCTGCATCGACGAGTTCGACAAGATGGACCCCGGCGACCAGGTGGCCATACACGAGGCCATGGAGCAACAGACTATATCGTTGGCTAAGGTGGGCTTATGATTTTTTTTTGTGGCTGAGCACGCTATATTCGACATATATTAAGATAGGCAGAGGGAGTCTAGTGTTAAAAAACTCCGTTCCCGTCGTACGATCTAAATTACGAGACATAGCGTATTGAATGGCGAAACTCAACGCCGCATTTTTGTCTTGTTACAAAGGCAGCAAATATTAATTCACTGGAGCGGGAATTAAACTCTCAATCCTGGCGTCTACAATTGGACGTTGTGCTGTTCCGCCTCGAAGAACCCAGCTTTGCTTTAATTGTTGAATGTTAACTTTACTAACTTTAGTGTACGCAGCTATGTTCCAAATTATTAAAGTAAAAAAAAGGTGGTACGAAATCACTTATGATTTCGTACCACCTTCCTAGAGCTTCTAAGGTAATTACGAATGTTCTGTAAATAAATAATTCATTTTTTATTCAGCTTCACGCTCTATCCCGCACACAACAGGGTAGGCAGAGGGAATCTAGTTAAGAACTGCCCATCCCATTTTTCGCCAAATTCTGGCGGCATAGTTAGCATGTTCAGTTCAGTTCACGGAACACGGACACCGGAGCGAAGAAATTAAAATATATAAAATGTTTCATTTCGTTGAGTGAGGATAGAACCCACAACCAGTCGCGTTTCAGTCATACATATACCCCTGCGCCACGACTGCCCTCAATCTCATCATTAAATAAATTAACATTTTTTCAGGCTGGTGTAAGAGCAACATTAAACGCTCGTACATCAATACTGGCAGCCGCCAACCCTATAGGCGGTAGATACGACAGGGCTAAATCATTGCAACAAAATGTCGCGTTAAGTGCACCTATTATGTCTCGTTTCGATTTATTTTTCATATTAATAGACGAAACAAGCGAAATGGTAGATTATGCTATAGCAAGGAAGATTGTCGATCTGCACTGTAATAAAGAGGAAACATATGATTGTGTGTATTCTAGAGAGGATTTGTTGAGATATATTGCGTTTTCGAGGTCATTCAAGCCTATTATTACTGAGGTAGGTAGTAAGAGTTTTTTAATAGTAAACATGCTTTGTTTTTTTTTATTATTTGTAATACCTTTAAAATATTAATAATTGCTATTTAGAAAAAAATATCTTTGCCATAGAAAAAGTCCTCCATATTTAAAAAAAGGCACTTGTTTTACAAAAACCAAATTTACAGTACAGTACCAGTTTTACAGAATACAGCGTTTTTTGTAGTTTAAAAAAAATCACTCAGAACATCAACTAAAAGACAACATTTTCATTTCAAAAATAGAACACATCCCATACACCAACGGGAAGTTACCAAGCTTTTCGTAGAATATTACTTATTTATAATAAAAAAATATTGCGCTCAACTTTAAATTATTCTCTTTGCCTGTATAAAAAAATATAACAACATTTAAAAAAAGAACATCCCATTCTAACCAATAGGAGGCGGGCAAGCTGCTGGTGGAGTACTACAGCGCGCTGCGCGGGCGCGAGGGCGCGGGCGGCGGCGGCGCGTGGCGCATCACGGTGCGCCAGCTCGAGTCCATGCTACGACTGGCCGAGGCCATGGCCAAGATGCACTGCAGCGGGCACGTCACTGAACAACACGTGCATGAGGCTTATAGGTAGCAACTTATATCTATATTAAGTTAAGGCACAATGGTGCAATTGTAAACCCGACAGGTTGTGGGGTCCATTTCCATTGGGGAGAATAAAACGTTTTAATATTTTCATTACCTCGCTCCGGTAATGAGGCCAGAGGGCGGCATTGAATTCCAAAATTTGGCGAAAAGTGGGGAATGGAAAGGTCTTAAATGGAATGGAATATTTTATCATTTGATGATCCCCAAGTTCTCTGCTGCTGCTACTGCTCTGCTGAGTGCAGGATACAGTGTATAAAAACTTGACATTTGTTACATATGTTGAAAAATATATATTTATTTGTTAGGTTACTAAACAAATCTATAATTCGAGTGGAACAACCAGACATACACTTAGATGAAGAAGATCCGCAGTATGAGCCCAGCATGGACGTTGACCAAGAAATACCAAATGGCACAGGTATGTTTACATATTTTAAAGTGTTATTCTCATATAAATGATTATAATAAATTATAACAATACAATTTAACAATACACTTTTTCATTCATAAATATTTATATTTATTTCCAACGCTACGTAAAACGCAAAGCCTTTCCAAATAAAGAGGAAAGCGAAAAACTTAGAATCCTGACACTAGGTTATGCACCGTAGAACAAATCTCGTTCCCTCCATTCCGCCTAATTTACAACAATTAAATTTTCATCATGGCGTCTTAAGTCAACGAAAAATTTTATTCTCTCGACTGAGATTCGAACCCACAACAGTCGCTTTTACATGCGTCACTGTCGCTGACCCACGACTGCTTCCATGTACATATATTACAGAATAAAAATCAATAACATAATTATATTCACAGGTTCAACAGAGAGCCAAGTGAACAGTGATCAATCTAAAAAGAAATTAACGCTGTCCTTTGAGGAGTACAAGACTCTTAGCAACATGCTGGTCGTGTTTATGAGGAAGGAAGAGACTGAAGCGGAGACTAATGGTTAGTATTTTACCTTTTTTTAGGATCTATTGCTAAGACACTCCATTTCCAACTTTATACTTATGCTATTGTAAAAGAATACAATTTTATTTTGTTTAAAAAAAAAGTGAAGAAAGGAGTGTCTTAAGAGGTTCCCTCTGCCTACCCTGCTGTGTGCGGGATACAGCGTAAAGCTGATTAATTATTAACAAAAATGTAAAATAAAATAAGTGAAGCAAAACCATGATCTAGTTTTTGAAGAAAATTGTATTAATAAAAGCAATATGAAATTTGGCATATTTATAGTTTATGGAGGAGTGCAGAATGCTAATATATATTTAAAATAGTGCATAATAAATACATTAATAAAATAACACTTTTAAGTAAAGAAGTTAAAAAAATATTTTATTGGGAGTTTGACTTGACTGTCTTTCCATTTCCAGGTGAAGAAGGCTCAGGTATGCGCAAAAGTGCAGTAGTGAGCTGGTATCTAGAACAGTTAGTGGCGCAAGGACAGATTGAAAGTGAGGACGAACTGCTTGAAAGGAAAACTTTATTAGAAAAAGTTATTGATAGACTGATGTATCACGTGAGTTTATTAGTATTTTAGTTAATATTGAGAATTGTTTAATAATTTTAATTTAGCAAAATTTGAATCTAGTTGAACTTCTAATATACTCAGAATTAAAAAAAACTACCATCTTTGCCGCATTGTGTATGAAATTCACCGACCGCGGATATTATGAAATTTGTTTACAGTACAAGTAAAGAAAAAAAAATGAAAAATGGAAATTTATGGGTATATCGCGAAAAGTCCATTACATAGTTATATTTGTAGTTAATAATTAATAATAATTCAACTCGCACGTGACTAATTTTTCTTGAGAATAAAAAGGCGCGCGAGCCCGTACAGTGATTCCATGTCATGCTATGAAGTTTCTTCTCATTCCTTTTTTAACTCGAGTAAAAAACTTCAGAAATAAACAAAATGAATTACTTTTGAAGTCATCATAGCGCAGTTGTCCAGCGTCTGCCTACAAACGCAATCAATGGTTGTGGCTTCAATCTCCACTCCGGTTAATTAATTATTATCATTTCCCCGTCCGTCACACAAAGGGCGACGTTTAATTCCGCCACTTATTCCACATTCTCTCAAA
The DNA here is from genome assembly GCA_013403705.1 of Heliconius hermathena. Classification (NCBI taxonomy): domain Eukaryota; kingdom Metazoa; phylum Arthropoda; class Insecta; order Lepidoptera; family Nymphalidae; genus Heliconius; species Heliconius hermathena. The sequence continues at coordinate 121,207 of JAAIXJ010000462.1, read as the reverse complement.
AATTAAGAGGCGCACGGGGAATGGAGTGTGTACACTAAATTCCTTGTTTCTTCTCTTTTATATGCGGGTAGCGTAACAGAGTGAAACTGTTTTTAATTTTTTTTTCTTATATTACAGGATCAAGTTATAATCCCACTGCAGACCACCGGACTAAAGTCAACCAAGTCATCTGATCAGGAAGTGGAGGACGACCCGCTACTTGTAGTGCATCCCAACTATGTAGTTGACACTTGACATTCCTGAATTTGTATTTTTAATATTATTTTGTAATAAATCGAAAATTTTTGAATATGTTGTTGTTTATTTTTGTGTAACAAATTCATCATAATCTTATTGTGGTTATTTAATATTAAATAAAAAAATCAGCTTCACGCTGTATTTATCGCCCGCACACAGCAGGGTAGGCAGAGGGAATGTAGTGCCTCGATAAATTTCTCCAGTACGAAGAAATGAAAATATAAATTTAAATATTATTTCATTTCCTCGAGCGGATATCGAACCCACAAACACACTTTGTGCCCCTACACCACAATTAGCTTCTAACTGGTTATTGATTACTAAATTTAATTAATATATTTATTAACATTTAACTTAATAGTTAAAAACTATGAAATTGACGTAATGATAGATAGATATAATAATCTTACACTATACTATTATATGACCAAGTTATAATATTAAACTCTTCTAAAGTCAACTAAATAATCTAACCAAGAATGGAAGGATGACCTGCTACTCGTAAGTGTATCCCAACATATCCAATTACCATGTAAATCAAATAAGATTTAAAGAAAAAGAATATGAAAACTATAAATTGCTTACAAAATACAACATTTTATTTCACTTATAATATTATTAATAAAACAATTCATTGATCAATTAAATCTATACGACATTTAACATCGTTCGAACACTTTATACAAATCACCTAAACTGGCTATTTGCAAAATGGCGCCATTATTCACAAAACTAGATGGCGGCAAGAAATATCTTCGAATAGCTGGGAATATTATATGTTCCTGTTTCCATATTTCTCCTTTTAGAATATCTTCAGAAGTTTCTGGATTACTTTGAGAATAAAAAATGGCTGTTTGCCTGCTAAAAGTGTCGAAACACTCTTTTTCTGATGTCCAGTTGACTTCAGTGACGAGATTTACGAGGTAGGTGGGTAAGGCACCCATGAACGGAGTGTGGCCATCTTGAAACATACAAGATAAATTATGTACAGTAAAACCCGCTTAAGACGATAATCACAGGGAATCAACCATCTTAAGTGGGAAAGCCTTGAACTATGAGGTAGATTTTGTGTGTAATTCCTATATATTGGACCAGTGGTGCTCTGGGACAGCGTCCAACTGTAAATGCAACTATTATGGATTCCATTTCCAATCGGGGAAATGAATTATTTTATTTTTTTCCGCTCTGGTAACTATTCAAAGCATTGCGTTTAAGTTCCGTCACCTAACACACAATGTAACGAAAAGCTCAACATGCAGTTCCTTCTACTCACTCAGAAATTGTAATAACTAAAGAGTCCATATTAATTTGGCTTTTTATATTTTACTAAATAAATATTATTATTAAACAAATACAATTGTTTTAATATTATCTGAATTGCATAAAATATTACAAATAATGAATACCTAACAAGAGAGGCAACGACATTAACTCCCCCTGCTCGGTTATTTGTAAGGAGAAATATTCGAAAAGCATCGCGGCTTTGCCTGCTAATAATTTAGTCATCTGTTTGGCCATCTCGTGCATGTCTCCTAAAAGGAAATATATTAAAGTGTATAACTGAGGGCGTCGTGGCGCAGGGGTGCAAAGTGTGCCTGTAACGCGAGGGTTGTGGGTTTGATTCCCATTCGAGGGAATGAATTATTATTTATTTATTAATATTTACATTTCTTCGCTCTGGCACCAAGGCAAAAGTTAAGTGTTGAGTTCCGCCACTCAACACTCAGTTCATATGAATTTATATATTTTTAATTAATATATTTTCATTTCCTTGCTCTCACAAGACAAAGTGCAGCTTTGACTTCCGCCGCTCAAGGGAAGTCTCGCATTCAGAGAACGCATTATATTGACTCTGATGCAAAAAAAAAATCACCTCAGCATTGGCATATCAGCGCTGCCAATTTGCTAAGCAAGAAATGTACAGAGTAAAAAATGTTGAACTTTTTTTTTGGTGTAAAGTTTAAATTTAAAAAGTACCGTTTATTAATAGTGCCGCGACAAGAAAACAATTCAAAATCGACTTAAAGTGGCATATATTAAGAAAATCTAAACAATTTACAATATTAATAATTTAATTACCCAGTTCTGGATTCCATTCATCCTCCTGCGAACTAAGTCCCAATATAAACAGCTCTTCTAACGGCAGAGGATTCGATAAATTAATTAGACCGAGATTTTGAAAATCATATAATATTGTTTCATAGAATAACTCTTCTCTAAAATATAAAATTATCATAAATAAATAAAAGAAAATTAAAATGTAAAAATTGTGTAGTAGCTAAAATAAAAGCTATTTATTCATCGATTCCCCGTTCGTTTCTTCATTTATTTATTACAAAGTCAAAGGGAACCTAATGTCAAGACACTCCGTTCCCCACGCAACGACGCAGAAGACGAGACGTATATTTATTGCGTGAGAGATCTCAACGCCGCACTTTGTCTTGTTATCAGATCGGAAATTAAAATTTTAAATAATTCATTTTCCGAGTGAGAATCAAACTCATAACCGTCGTGTTTACAGCACTATACTTACGTTAATCTCCTCGTGTCACACAAATACAATTTAGTGGAGTGCTGTATGAGCGACCTGCCATTATCAATACACGATATAAATATCAAATTGGCTAAAATCTCTCTCAAACTTGTATTACACTTATTTTCAATATCCAATCTCAATTGTTTAACACTCGTTAATTTGGTTTCAATTCTTTCATATTTAAAAATTCTTGTTTTAAATGACTCTTTCGGATCAACATAAGTTATATTTGCGTTATCTATTACAACTGAATTGTATTTTTCATTTCGTAGTTTATTATCTGTAGGTTCGTGTATTAAAGAATTTTCTAGATCATTTGCTTCTTCCATATTGAAATCTAGGAGTGAGCCATTATGATTATTAGTTTTAGATGTTATTTCTTCATCATTATGACTAGTTGGCTCATTATTTCCATTAATTATATAATTTTTGTTATCATTATTAACGTTTTCTTCGACTATAGGTTTATTATTATTATTATTAACTGTTTTGTTAACAGCTTGAAAGAATTTATCTATTTTTTGCATATCTGAGTCGACTCTAACTAAATCTTTGGCATATATTTTAGCTCCGTCGGTAGTTTTTTTAACTATTTCCTCTACCGCAGTCGCTCCTGGGAGTCGAGCCTAAAATAAAACACAATTATTTGTACGGTTTAAGTACAGATTTTTATATTGCTGAGATTTTTTTCCTCTACCTATGACCACCTACGATATGCGGCATAAAGCGTGAAACTAATAAGAAAGAATGTTAACCTGTGTATACATAACTCTTGAAGAATTACAACTAAGCAACTTTGCTTCTATAACAGTCTTTATTTTATCTATAATTTGCTCTTCATATAAAAACTGTACTTCATGTTTAGTTGGATGGACATTCACATCTACATTTCTTGGATCTGAAAAAACATAGTAATCTATTATTTATTTTACTTAATATTTTTGTTAATTATAGTTGTGTTTTTAATTTATCTTAGTTTTTAAGTAGCCATTTGTTGTAACTTGTTGGTTACATTACTTTATGTTACGACGCTCGGGAGATCGACTTCAATAAGTGCGACAGTTTTATCTCTTTAGTTTCAGATTTTCTTTATATAAGTTGTTATTATCATGGATTAAAATTTTTATTATATTGCAGTATATTTCGTAGAAAACAAGCCAATATTATATTTTCTGACTCACACACACCGAAACACACACATACATACAGGGAAGGTAGAGAGTTCAAGTCACTCCATTTTCCACTTTCCTCCCAAATTCGATATATTTCATGTTGAATGGCGGATCTCAACACGGGAAATGAAAATAATTCAATCCCTAAGTGGGTTAGCAATATATATAGATTAAGATTATTTTTTTAATCAATTTTAAATATTTAAAATTATGTCACTTATTATTTTAAAAAAATATATACTAATTTATATAACACTCACCTAATTCTATACTCATATAAACAAAGGCATGTGCATTCTTTGGTAAGTATGTTGCATATACAGAGTCTATTGCTTTACGAATAGCTGAAAATTAAAAAAAAATTATTAAGCCAACCCTCGTTTCTCGTGTATTTTTAGATGTTATCAAGGTAACAAAAAAGTTTTTATAAATCTTTTAAATAAAATATAAAAATAAAGCCTAAAAGTCCTACTAAAGCCTTGTCCGCATTATGCTAATATTTGAGTAGAGAGTAGTTTAGGAGCTACAATATCTGCTACTGCCCAAAAATAGTTTGTACTCTGCTCTAATATAGTTTTGATACATAGCCTAAAACTCAATAAAATTTAATTAAATGATTAAATCAATCTTTAACAAAAGATGCAACAAACTCTCCATATTCCAATGTACCATGGAAAGCAGTATAAGAGGGTTCAAAGGAAAGACAAAGTAAGGAATAGTAACATCAGAAACAAGACTAAAGTACAGGACATAACTTTGAAAATATGGAGACAAAAGTGGAAATGGGCAGGCCACATGATTAGAGGAAAGGATAAATGGAGTAAGATAATCCCACGGTGATGCCCAGGAGAAAGAAAAAGAAAGAGAGGTCTACCACAGAAAAGGTGGAATGACGACATTAGACAAGTCGCGGGAACAACATCGGGTAGAGTGGTCATAGAAAGAACAGAATGGAGAAAATTGGATTAGGCCTTTACCACCTGGCAATCGGGCAACATAAAAACAGAACAAAAGAAAAATAAATGAATAACTAAGAAAAAATGTCTGAGTGAAGCCTTAAAATAAAATAAAAATAATAAATCAATCATAATTCCGGGTATTGTAGTAAAAGTATGTGAGGAAATTTTGTGTGAATAATAAAATTATTTGAAAACAAATTTTAAAGTTATGTCGACATTGAAACTTAATTGCAGCAATTAATCCACTTGACTAATTCGACTGAATCAGACCTGTTTAATCGGTGATTTAGTGACCGGACACGTGGTGGGCTGTAGGGGCGCTCTCGTCCGAAAAAATAGATAAAATGGATCGACTCAACTAAATTATTTACAAAGCTACTACTATAGCTAATTGATTATTTAATACTCGACTAAACTAGTAGTATAATGCGAACTGGAAATCACCTGGAATCTCATGTGTGAGATTTACTGGACTACTTAATTGGAAACTTTAAAAATGTTATAAATAAATTTTAACACACACTTACATAGTGAATCAACTAATCTATGATTAATAAACAAAAGCATGGTGCCTTTTTTATGGGAATAGTTGACATTTGTTATGAACCCATGAAGGGACATTTTAAGTGTAGGATCATTCAGCTCTATTTCCAACAATTCACGAGCTATTGAATTTCCATGTATCTGAAAATTTACTGCGAATGTGAGTGATAAAATAAATCACAGTAAAATAAAAATAAAGAAAAAAAAGCATAGATAAACTAAACCTGTAGTTCAATTGAACAACAATAAATATAATATACCAGTCAATTGCAATTGAGCTATTATAAACTTCAATGAACTATACATAGACATGCTCTTGCTGGAACTGATACTACTATTCTATCAAATCTCTCTGCCAGTTATGCAGTGCAGGTGGTGTAACATGGAGAACGACCCCCTCTGGTGCCCTTCTATACAATTAAATAAAATCTTTAGTTTGATTGCAATACAAGGTATCCAAAAACTTTTATCAAGAAAGAAAATAAGAAGGAATAAGGAATAGGTGCTCACTGATCCAATATAAAGTAACAAATTTTAGAGTTTTTTCATCACCACAGAGGGACATTTTTGCGGAGATGTTATGCACACACACCTCCACGAGTCTGATCAATTTTAGCATACTAAATAAGCAAACATGTTCACACATGCTCAACTCCTTTACCCCACCCAAAAATCGAACAGCAGTAGCTACAGTTACACATGCTCTTTACTAGGATGAGAGTATGTTATTATTGAGCAATGACTCATATTAGCATGTGTATCAAAGCATTGCTAATAATGAGCACGCTAATTTTAAGCTTGCTCGAAAATCCACAGCCGGTGAAAGCTGATGGTTCCTATTTTAATTTGGTCCACTTCTGACATTGTTATCCATGAGAAAATCATATGTCTTAAATTTGTATTAAGTATGTGTGCGATAAATGGACAAATAACTCAATATCACACCAACCAATTTTAATCTTTTTTTTTGGAAAGAATATAATTTAAGGGAAGTTTGGTTAGGTTCCAATTATGCGATCAGGTGGAAGATTTTTTTGTTAAAAATTGTAATTTGAGCCACAAAAAAAGTACTTACAATCCTAACATTTTCAACAACAGATGATTTAATGGCAGTTTTAATATCAGTATTTTCACCAAACTTCTTTAATGTGAATCCTACATTATTATTATGTATGGCGTAACCACCTACAACTTCCATAATATGTGTATATTCCTCATTAGGACTCCTTAAAGCTCTTTTTCTGGCAATCACATTGTAAAATAGATCTTCAACTGTTATTTGGGTTCCATTGTTACCAGCACAAGCTTTTATTGGTCCTTTTAATTTACCATTTTCATAAGATGCTCTGAGAAGATTTTACTTTTTAATGTAAAACAAATTAATACACATTTTTTTATATAAATTGATTCTTCAGAATATACTTAAGTATATATACTTATACAGAATATACTTAAGTATTTATACTTAAGTATATTCTGCAGAATTTATAAAAATGTCTTAATATAAATTTTACAAAAAAACATCAACTTAATAGCTTTTTACAAAAATTATAATGAAAATAATTCATTCCCCTGAGGGAATTGATCCCAAACTAATCTGGTTTTTCACTTTTAAACACTGTGTCACTGCATCACAACTGTCTCAATTTGGAGTACTTTTAGCTGCACACTGTATCTCGCACATAGTAGGGTAGGCAGAGGGAACCTGGGAACCCAGTGGCCAAGAGCCTTTGTTTTTGGTGTACATTAGTTATAAAAAGTGTGTTATTACTTAACTTACTTGTAAGCACATTTAGCATTTGCAGTCTTTGTAAGAATAGATAAATGAGCAATATGACTTATACTAGCTAACGCTTCACCCCTAAAACCATAGGTACTAATAGCTTGCAAATCCTCATACTCTCTCAATTTTGATGTAGTAAACCTTTCACAAACTATATCTAGATTGTCATGTCTGATTCCAGTTCCATTATCTTGTATCTAAAATATATTAAAGTACTTGATATTATCATACACTTATTTAGTATATTGCAATATTATATGAGTGTGTAAATAAATACCTGCAAATATTTTAGACCGCCAGCTTTGACTGTTATTATAATATTTGTAGATTGAGCATCTAAACTGTAAACAAGGAAACAGTGAAAATAGTAATCCATATACCTATAAGGAATTTTACAATATAATAAAAAAGCAAGCAGAAAAGCACATACTGTCTTTATGTTAAAAAATATTAATTTAATTTTAATATTAAATGCTGATAATGTTAACGTGAAAATTGTTACCTATTTTCTATTAATTCCTTTAGTGCATTTGCAGGTCTCTGAACTATTTCTCCAGCAGCTATTCGATTTACAACCTCCTCATCTAATTTTCTAATTATTCCAGGCTCACCCATCACGTCGTAATAAAATTTAAATGAATTTTTATTTAATATGAAAAACAAATATTTCACAAAATTCCGCCAATTTTACCACAGATAAATCACAGAATATAATCAGTAGAACTGTAGTAATAATATTTATGTTTGTATAATATTTAATTTTGTTTACTGTAAGTACCTCTAATTTATCTCAAATTAAATCAATTTTTTTACAGTTTTATTTAACTGATCAATCAACAATGCCTCTATTGTCTTTTCTATTGTACATGGCATTGGCGAAGCAATAAGAACTCAATTGGCACGCCTAAAAACCAAAAAGTAAAAAAAAAACTTAAATAACTGTCGTTGCTACTTGCCAATGTCACTGGCGATATTTGTATATAAATTGTAATTTTCGGCCAAAAAATTCAATTTTATTTTAATATTAATTTTTATTAGATCTCTTTCGTTCTATTTAATTAATTTGCATTTGAATAAGTACTAACAGCATCAGTTCACGAGTTGTTTATAAAATATTATCAATATGAGTGATTTTGAAATGGAGACTGATAGTGATGAAGAAAATGAAATGCAGGATCTTGAACAACTTAATGCAGCGTTAGTTGATGACGAAATATGCTCCGCTGCCTCCGTTTCTCATGTCTCGACAGTTAGCTACAGCACAGTAAACTCTAAATATGAAGAATACTCTAAAATTGAAACAGTTCTAGCACTTAATAAAATGTGTGATGAAAAGCTACGGAGGCTGGAGAAAGTTTTACATTCACGGTTACTTGAATGCCGACAGAAATTAAGTGATATTCAAGGAACAGATATTAATAATGATAAATTTGATAAAGCAGAAACATTCCGCTATGTAAGTTGTGGCAAACCCTATTTTAAAGACAAAGCAAATTTCCCAGCTCCTGATAATGAAGATACTTTACTTATGGCTAAGTCACAGATGTATGATTTTTCTAACATAGTATCAGTTCCTGGTTGGACCGTTAGGGACAAAAGCCAATTCTTGAATATACTTCTTAAAATGTCTCAAGAGAAGAGAAAAGCACAAATTAATTCAAAAATTGCCGAACTCAAACGAGAAGATAAAGCTAAACAGACCAAAAGTAATGATAAAAAAATTGCTGTGTTGAACAAAGAATTGGACAAAGTTAATAAAATGCAATTAAAAGACTTGGCATTACCAATTGCGCAGGAATATGATTGGGATTATGTGGCAAATAAATTAAGTCACAGACATAGTGCCCTAGAGTATAGGTCTTTATGGAAATTGTTTCTTCACCCATCTATTAACAAAAATGCTTGGACAAAGCCAGAACACATGGCACTCCAAAAAATATCTTTTGACCAAAAATTACAAGACTGGGATAAAATTGCTTCAACACTGGGCACTGGAAGAACAAATTATCAATGTTTTGTATATTTTAGGACAAATATGAGTAATACTTTTACAGGCAGAAGATGGACAAAAGAGGAGGAAGAATATCTGAAAAGGTTGATAGAATATTATAAAGAGGATAATTATATTCCATGGGGCAAAGTAGCAGCCTCAATGGAGAATCGGACTAAAATACAAATTTATAATAAATATTCTAGGCTGGAAGAGCTTAGGAAAGGCAGATTTTTAGCAGAAGAAGATGCTGTGATATTAACATGTGTTGACAATTTTGGTTTAAATTTTAAGAAAATGACAAATTTTTTACCAGGCCGTTCCATAACTCAGTGTCGGGTTCGTTATCAAGTTTTAGCAAAAAAACGGATATCAACTGTTTGGACAATAGAGGAGGACCGAAAATTAATTCAATTGATGGCAAATCAAGATTTATCTATTAATTACTCCAGTATCACTCAACATTTACCAGGTAAGGATCGACAGCATATACGCTCAAGATATTTGACCTTATCAAAATGGATGAGAAGGAACCCAAATGTTGATATTGCTAAAGCACCGAGGCGTGGTGCACGACGATTAGGTCATGGGCATTCATCGGAAGATTTAAACAGAGCTATAGAAGGATTAAAATCCAAAATACAATCAGAAGTTATAGATAAAAAACGTAAAAAAGTAAATAAAGATTCACCTGAACATGTCATTGAAGATGCTATAGTGGCTACACTGGTAACAGAGAATGTGAGAATGGAAGAATTAAAGAAGTCTCAACCATATATTGAAGAATCTGATGAAGAGGATAAGTCACAAAATTCCCAGAAAAGCTGCAATGTTCAGAATTTACGTAAACTTTTACTATTATTAAGAACAAAATTGAATAAAACTAAATTTTTGAAGAGTCCGTACAGTAAAATATACAAAGGACTGCTAGATCCAGACCCAGAAGTTGTAACTGTTAAATTTAAATCTTATTCTAAACAGAATGTGGAAAAAAATATAACTATTGATGGTACACCTGATATATGGGGGAATACTTCATTAGGTCCTTTAGCATATGTGCTTCCACCACACTATTCTACAATAACAGGTTGTAGAAAGTTAATGACTTATGTTACTCCAAAAGCTCAAGCTGATAGTATGGTGAATATCAATGTAGTATTAAGAAGAAATGTTCTTCTAAAAGAGGAAACTTTTCTGTTAATGGAGCGATTTAATGCTTTATTTCTTTGGCCAATGCTGTTATCAAATGCATCAGCTGGTGAAACTGTATTTGCCAATACAGAGAATTGCTCACCACAAAGCCCTTTAAAAAAACACCCACATTTTCATAAAGAGGACTGGAATGCAATGGCAGTTCCGAAACATAAATTTACCAACCATATACATGAAAGAATTGACTTGGAAGAGCCTGTAGATAAAGAAGATATTAATATAGATATAAGTGAAATAACTAAACATATAGAATCATTAGACAGTGATATGTTGTAATTTTTTAATAAAAAAAATATGTTAAACATGACTAATTTATTTTTTCTACAGTAATTCTACCAGAGAACTAAGTTACGATAAGCTTTGCGAAATTTTAGTACTTTTAAATTATTACAGTAGCTTAAGATAAGTTCTGTTTTAATTATGTATATTATTTTTACTGTTGTATATTTTATACTATTTATTTGGTATTATTTGTGTAATCTTGCATGTTTATAACAAAACTAAATGGCTTAATAATAACACAGCAATTTTTATTTTGGAAAATGTACAAGAAAAAATCATTGTATTATATATTTTTACTTAAAAGAAATGTTTACAAAAATTAATCACTTTGCCAAAATATGATATCTTTATCTGTATGCTAAATCACTTTTGCATTGGTAGTTGATAAAGGTGATGTGGATGCATAAAAATTGCTGTACTTTTCTAAGCCCTTTAATTAAGGATATCTTATTAGTTCCGAATCTGATGTTGTAACACAAATATTACTTAGATTACTACCTGGTTAATTTTAGTATTTATTGGCCAATATTGTGTCTTTTAAAAGTTAGTTACTTTTTATCTTGATATTTTCATTAAGGAAACAATTAAAGTAGCAATTCTGCTCAATAATAATGGTTTTTTCTTTGAGCTTCACGCTGTATTCCGCACACACAGCAGGGTAGACACAGGTAACCTTAATAAGTCTTAATAATAGTTAAGTCTTAATACAGACACTTCGTTTCCCACTTTTCATCGAAATCTAGTCATTGCCTGTTGAGAGGGGGAACTCTACGCCTCCAGAGCGAAGAAATGAAAATATTAATTTAAATAAATATTTCATTTCCTTGAGTTGAGCCCACAACCACTCGATTTTACAGTCACATTCGCCCCTGCATCACGACAGACCTCAATCAAATAATATTTTTTTTATTTAATATATTATCCTGTAATTTTATAGACAAACATGTCTAACAAAAGTTGGATGTGCAATTATTTCTTTCAAATTTAACTACTCGTTTGTTTCATAGCTTTTGTGGTGATCTTGCATGCAATGCAAAAATTGTTTTTTAATTTTGTGTACTAAAACTATGATTTTTATCTCCGTCGTGATGTTAGTCTTATGACAACGCTCTATAGCTTGAACTAAAGTATCGATAATAAAATTAAATCAGAAATATCAATCATATATATGTCCAGTCGTGGCGCAGCGCAGTGGGACGTTCCCATATATGGAAGCTGCCCATGTATGGAAGCGTCCCACTGATAGAAACAAAAGAAATTTCAAAGTTATGTTGTTTGTTCTATATACTAGAAGAGACTAACTTATCAATAGAATACGATTTTTATTTTTGATAATAGTTAAAAGTATCCAAAAAGATCATCAAACAATACACTTGCATATTTTTTATACTGCATGGGGGAGAGGGTGGCAGATTCGAACGATTTTTAAACTTTGTATCATCTAAACTTCGACAGTTCTTAACTTTTTTACTATTTCACAATGCTTAGTCCAACTATTGTGCCACAAAATCGTAGCATCATAATATGTAGAAGAATATATAAGTTAAAATGGCAATATCAATCTATTAATAAAATTAGTCAAAAGTTCGATAAGCCTTTTAATTTCATTGAATTTAATGATAGTTCATAACTGCCCCATATACTCCTATGTTCAAAGCTACCCAAAGAGGGGAACTTCGTGCTAGTACGTCTTTTCGTTAGTTTTGCTTCTGGCAAAAAAAAATAAGCAATTTAAGTATTATTTACGTAAAGTATATATTTGTAAAAAATCTTTATAATTTCAACAGTCTAAACATATAAGTAATAATATTTTAATGCCGAATAGCGACGTTTGAAACGCAGAGTAGACCACAGGAGTTGACTACAAACTGCAGTGTAACGTGCCTGTGTTCCTTGCCACCGTAAGAGTAGCGTAAGAATTTCTTAAGGTCATAGAAAGACAAAGGTAAGTTTGTCAAATAAAACTTTAAAAATATGCTGTTCTGTATTCTATAATCAAATATTTAATTAAGAAAAAAAAGTAGAAGGAAGCATAAAATTCTTTCAAAATTGCAATAAATCGACTCACGAAATAGCAGTCATTTTTATTTAACGTGTGTCCTTTAGTTCGTGTTACTACCGAATTAGGGAAATCTTAGATAGTTTTTATTAAATTTATATAATAATTTACATAATTTAAATTTAAAGCTTAAAAACAGTTAATTTACTCGTTTAAGTTTCTTGTGATCGAAGTTCGGTGTATATTTTTTTCATTTAAATTCCTATAATACTGTTATAAAGGTAGCCCGAATTCATATTTTTAAGCTAAATTCGTATAGGATTCGTATATATATACTACCAATGGAATTTTATTTTTTAATCAGCTTTTTTTATTAATATTTGTGTATTTTTTATAATATACAGGATAATTAATAGTTGCTTTACATAATTTAAAAATAACCGAAAAAATTGGATTACGGAAATTCCCAAAATCAGTAACACGAAACAAGATCCTCTGCATTTCATTATTTTCCCTAAATTCGTGATATATAAATACACATAAAATCACACATTGACTCCCTTGTATTAATTAATATTAGTTACCTTGGTCTTGTCATCTAAGTAAAGATTTTTTTCAGTAATATGAAAGTACAAAATGCCATACAAGAACTATACAAGCGACTGTTCTAGCGCCTCATCGTTAGAAGATGAATACATTACTTACGGAAAATATGAATGAGAACATGCCTGATGAGGAGATTCCTTTAAAAACTGGCGATTACGTGGTTGTAAAATATGAGAGCAATTATTTTCCTGGTCTTGTCACTAAAGTGTCTGAAGATACGCCAAAAACTTTTGATGTAAAGAATAGTCTTTACATCAAAAACTTTTGATGTAAAGACTATGACTATGAGTGGTTTAGATACAATTACTGGTCGTGCAAATTGGCGCTGGCCAGAAAAAGATGACATCCTCACATACTATTACGAAAGGAAAGGAAAATAAAAGCTCCTACGAGGAGTTTTCTCTGTAGTAGATATATAGTTCAACATTTTGAATTTTTTAGATTAAAAAAAATTGCCGTCAAATCATTCAGATTTCAGATAATTAAATTATCATTTTATTAATGTTAGTGTTTAATATTTTGTTGAAGTATTATTCTTTATTTTTTTATTATTTCATTTTATTTGAGTTCACTTTTATTACATAAGTTCTTAATTTTATGGTGTAATTAATCAAAGAGAAAACAAACTAGCACAGCTTCAATTAATGAAACTTGAACTTAGTTTTAATTTTTAGTTTGTAAATTATAACATTTTAATGTCGTCGTAAACTGATCTCATCTGCCATAAGCAACTGCATGGATTTAGAAAGCCTAAATATATTTTTCTCAACTGTCAATCGGATGGATAGTAATACTAAAATCAAAACCCTCCAATCACTTTCGCTACTTCCTAATCCTTTAACTACTTCTTATTTATATCTATTACTCAAGCAGAAGTACGAAGGCATGTGATGGCTATCAAATCTGATGCGACAGGTAGCGACAACGTAAGCTGACGCATGATCTTGTTTGTAACCCTCAATTCAGTTCTTCCTATATTATGTCACATTTTTAACTGCTCCTTATCCTCTTGCGAATTTCCTGATGCTTGGCGTCATGCGCTAGTGATCCCTATTGCAAAAATATCCAACCCCACTTCCTTTTCAAACTATCGTCCAATTTCCATACTTTCTTTCCTTTCCAAAGTACTTGAACGCATTGTGCACGACCAGTTATACCTGTTCCTATATAAAAATAATATCCTGTCCTCTTTCCAGTTCGGCTTCCGTTCTGGACATAGTACAGTAACAACACTTAACAAAATATGTGATGACATTAGATATGGCATTGATAACCAACAAGTTACTGTACTTGCGTTATTAGATTTTTCTGATGCGTTCAATACAGTTGATTTCGACATTCTTTTAGCCATTCTAAGGTCCATTAAAATTTCTCCAATAGCTGTTGAATGGTTTTGCTTATATCTTCACGGCCGCACTCAGAGCATTAAGCTTGACGGAAAGCATACTTCTCAATGTCAGTTAAGCGTTGGCGTACCGCAAGGAGGTATGCTCTCCTCCATTTTTATTAACACACTCACTCCACATATATGGACATCATATCATCTTTACGCCGACGATTTACAAATTTATAAGACGGTACCTGCTAATGACATACCCAGAGCGATAGATGACATTAATTCCAATTTATACTTAATTAGTTCTTGGAGTAAATCGTTCGGACTATCTATTAACCCAAGTAAATCTAACGTATGTAACGGTTTATGTGTGCGTGCGCCGTTCTTGACAAATTTATTTTGTTTGAAAAAATCACTTTTTCATTTTTGAAATAGTCTTTTTTAAATTGTATTAGGCTTTTATAGAGTAGTTATTTTATAACTGTGGTTTAATTTAAAGTGGTGCTGACACTTCCACTCTGTATATAATTTATTTATGATTTGTAACTTAGAGTTTTTTTAATCAATAATTCGTAACTTTTATTGATATTTGTTTTATGTCATTGATAGCAAATATATTCTAGTATATATGCATATATATTCTAGTATACATATACAGGATGTCCTAAAAATCAACGATAAGCCGAAAACAGATGATAGATCAAGTAGTAATAGTTGTGAGAAAAATGTAAAAAAAAATCTTTCTCATGTATTTTTCATATCATATTAATTTTAAATATTAGAAACGTCAGCATTCTCCATAAATCTTTCAATCCCGAAGACTACAAATACAACTCTTTCTTCTCTTTTTTTTCTGTAATGTAATCATGACTAATGCTTTTGTAAATTACAGTATAAAATTGAAACATATCTGCATCAATTTTCAATAAAATGTTGAGTTTTTGCCAATGTTTGGCAATTCAAAATAATTACTACATCCAACTTTAACCGCCTGTACTGTAAAAAAAATGTACTAAACTATTTTGCAAGTAACTTATATCTTGATTTCCGAGATGTACGATACTTGCTGGATAACTTTTTTGATAAAGGGGAAAAAATCAAAATGTTGGTCTAGGCATTTTAAGACCATAATTTACAGGTACGAATACACGCCATTTCGTCAATGAGAGTGAATTAGATACAGACGCCATCTTGTTCTTGCTAACTATGTTATCAAGTTAACCTATGGTTAACAAGGAACGTAAAAAAACGTGGATATCAAGTCATTAGTTAGTTTTAGATACAACTTTAAAATAAAATTCAGTCGTTGGATTTCTCCATTTATGACTTTAACTTAATCAGCAAATGTTGGAACTGTTTGCCTTCAGCTGCAATAGAAGCTCTACATCTCCTTAAAAATGATTGCGTAATAAGACGGGCGTATCTTCTTGACTTATTATTTTCCGCAGCCTTTATAATTCTAGGTTTAGAGCACACTCTTTCCTTTATCGTTCCCCAATAA
Organism: Heliconius hermathena; assembly: GCA_013403705.1. Lineage (NCBI taxonomy): Eukaryota > Metazoa > Arthropoda > Insecta > Lepidoptera > Nymphalidae > Heliconius > Heliconius hermathena. Next base: position 105,051 of record JAAIXJ010000462.1, on the reverse strand, counting down.
AAGAAATCGATGAGGTTTAAGTCTGGTGAAACGGTACCACTCCGCCCAATCCACCTATCGGAGTATTTTCGGTCGAGAAACTCACGTACTTTGCGAGCGTAATGCGCTGGGCAGCCATCGTGTTGGTACCACATGCTGCCGTAAATGTTCAGTGGCACTTCTTCCAATGAATGTGGTAATAAGTTCTGTAAGAAGCCCAAATACACTAGGGCAGTTAAGTTCTCTGACGGCTCAAATGGACCAATAACTATTCAAAATTCCCGTCCACATGTTTACCTTAAATTGGTCTGGGTACTGTGATCGGTCTTCCCGCAACAAATGTGGATTATCCACATTTAATGCGGGAATCCACGTGCCATTCCTTCAAAGAATCGCGGACCATCTAAGTATCTCTGCAACATCGTTCGACAGAATAGCACTCTCTTTGGGTAGTCTTGGGGTAATTGGCTTTGGACTCGTTGTTCATGGTAAGGATGAAGCTGGTTCTTTTGGAAAATACGATGTGCGCTACTTTTAGGTACTCCGATGCTCTCTTCAATTTCACCTACTGATTTACTGGGGTTTTGTTCGACCGCCAGACTTCTTCAAAGGGCATGAAAGGACTTCCCACATTAACCATTTAATTAGGGAATCGACCCTCTGAGAGTGACCGATGCACAAAATACGAGATATGACAATCGAGATGACGCTCTGAGTTTACGTATCTCTCCCGATATAATCTAGCTGCAGCATTAGCGTTACATGAGCATTCTCCATAAATGAGATGCATATTGGCGTATTCTTGTGCAGTGTATCGAGATGGCATGATAACACACACAATGAAAGTCGAAAGATTATGATTTTTCACCTCTGCCAGGAAGGTCTGCATCGGTCCATTCAGCAACCACCACTTGATCCGAGGCCGAAGTTTCTCGGTTACTTTCTTCTTCGGAGTGACGTTAAAGTCCATGACAAGAGAACGATGTTGGGCCGTCATATCATCGTAACATCATTTGTGCCTATGCTCCCCCGGCGGGATGTAGTGCGGCCGAAAAGGAGACATTCTGGGAGCAGTATGAAGCGGTGCTACTTGCTGTATCATCTACCGAAGTGGTCTTAGTTGGAGGGGACTAGAACGATCACGTCGGTAAGGCTGCTGAGTCGTATAAACGTGTTCACGGGGGTTTTCTACATGGTCTAAAGAGGGAGACAATATTCTGAGAACCTGTATTATGTCAGATCTGGCCGTCGTGAATACGTTCTTCTAAAAGAATTTTCAGCACCTTATCACATATCCCTTTACAACCGAAGAAAATAATTTAGTCAGACTTCTTTAAAATTTACATGACCTTTTCATGGGTGCTTAAGTACATGATACTTAAGCACCCATGAAAAGGAATTAAAAATAAATAAAAAAATCCTGAATTCTCTGGTTTCCTGAAAACCTACCCTCACGAACGTGGGGCTTAGGAAATAGCTCGAACTATGAGTTTTGTCTAGTTTGGATATGGTTTGATATTAAATGAAAACTAAAGTAGTTAAACAGTCTTTATTTTCATCAGTCAGTCAGTAAAAAAAATTTGAAACAATTCTTGTCACGAGATAGACAGAGGTATAAATCGCATTTCTCGCATTTTAGTTCAGACCGACTGCCACAATCCATACGACAGGTCCTAGGCAAGCAGTAATCATATTTTTTGTCTATATAGGCAGTTTCAACCCACACTCTCTCACGTCTTCCTCTTTAAATCTCAATACTTACCCCGGCGAGTTTGAGCGCCAAAAAACGCAACCATCCTTTACAGTGGTAACTGCCGATTGACAGGTTCAAACATGTTCGCAAGACGCCCGCGCGTATTTTTTCCAAGAAAAGAATAAGTCTCGATCCCGATCCCGATCGAGGCCAGTTGCGTCTCGAAAAGTCGATTTGTGTACGCACCAGAATTTTTGAAAATCAAGTCTCACTAACGTATGAAGTCGGTTGTAAAGGGTTATAAGAGCGGGAAATTGACTATTTATTTATCAGACGGTTTCATATGGGCAGCGTAAGTAGCTGTAAAGTCATTCCAGGCGAATGCCTGAAATGAATGAATGAATATATNGCTAAGACTACTCCGTTCCCCAGTTTCTGCCGAATTCTAGAGGCATTGCGTGTTGAGTGGCAGAACTCAACGCCGCGCTTTACCTCGACACCAGAGCGAAGAAATGGAAATATATATTAGCTTAGCTTTGCTGTGTATTATGACACAATATACTATTGTATATTGTGTCATAATACACAGCAAAGCTAAGCAAAGGTATCCCGCCCACTTTTACCACTGTGATGATTGTCTCGGCAGCCCACTTTCATCACTGTGATGACTGTCTCGATGGCCCAGCATGTCGTGGGATACGGTTTCATCCTTCTGCGAGGCAGTGGTGCTCGAGGCAGAGGAGTCGGCGGGCGAGGGAGGCTGAACTTATAAACGACCAACGACCGTCGCCTTCTGCCCTAATGAGCTAGAGGGCGATCAGCTTGGGGAAGCCGATAGCCTATTAAGCTGGCCCGACTAGGTGCGCGCAGGTTGCGAGCAGGCCGGCGAGGTTGCCCACACACCCTTGTCCCTCATAATCCGCTCGAGTCCCCATTTGGGCAGGTACCCATATCAGGATTTCCTCACGAAAAAAAATGTGATCTTGGTTGTTCAATTTGTATTTGGATAACTGTCTCCAAGGAGTGAAAGAAAGTGATAAGGGGGTGAAAGTAGGTACACTGATGATGCAATGCTCATAGCATCATCAGAATGCGAGGGATTAGTCACCACTCTGAAAGAAGGGTATGAAAATAATGGTCTAAGCCTGAATGCGAATACGACAAAGGTTCTGGTTTTTGAGAGAGATGAAGAAAGGACGGAATGCACGATCAGGGTAAATGGCAAAACATTACAAGTGAATGAAATGGTATATTTGGGAAGTATGCTTAGTGTAAATGGAAGAAACGAGATGGATGTGAAAAGGCGTAGTGCTGCCGGTAACAGAGTTAACGGAGCCTTAGCTGCATTGTTGAGACGGTAAAACGTCAGCACAGCTGCTCGTTGGGCCGTAAACAGTGCATTGTTGGTACCGACGCTGTTAGGCCCGATAGGGCAGCGAATCGTGGGTATTGCAGAAGAAGAATGAAAGAAAGATGATTGCCGTGGAGATGCGATCTTTTCGTAGGATATGCGGAGTGAGCGTAGCTGATCGAATCTGCAATGAAGAGATACACAGAATGGCAGGTATTAGCGAGGATGTCTGCTGGTTTGGGCACGTCGAATGAAAATGAAATGAAGTCTAACAAAAATGAGCCAATTCTTGAAACCAGTGACGACCAGAAACGCTGGGTTTCCAAAAATGTATAAGACTAAATACGTGATTAATCTGATTTAAGTATTTCAAATTTTGTAATGCATCATATTTCTGGTTTAAATATGATGCATTACAAAATTTCTATGGGATATCTTGAACTTGATTAAATGAACACACTATAAATTAATAAATATAATAAAATACACATAGTACGCAAATTAAACTAAATTGGCCCCGTTTATAAAACAGAAAAAACATAATTACGGTATTGTATTTTTTTTACAATATTTCAACTCTTAAACGTTGTTTATATGATGACATTTATTGTGACAGCTACTACAGAAGTTCGACTACGCTATTTGGTTGATGTTTGGTATCAGTGGCTTGTTATTGAATTAAATACGGATTTTAATGTATAACAATGTAAATATAAATTATCGCTATGTTTGACATAAAAGCGTGTATTGTATGCTTGAAAACAAATGTTAAAATTTACAGTTTGAACACAGACCAACTGAGACATGAATATAATTTGGTATCGGGCTTAATGGTAGGTTTTTGTATTATATATAAACCGACTGTATTTTAGTACGAATCATTTAAAAGCGTATATTTTAATCCTCAAAGTATTAAAGTAGCAGTTTCGAAACTGCTGCTAATTAGAATTAAAATCTTTGAAAAATAATATAATGTATATAACTCATATATATACATATAATATATATATATATATATATATATATATATATATATATATATATATATATATATATATACATATATATAAATATAATAATATTATTTTTAATTGTTGTTTTAAAAATTTAATCCTTTTAATAACATAGTTGTATTGTTTATTTATTGATTATCTTTTTTTTATTTTAGACCTACAGCCAAAATGGTCTACCTGAATATTTATGTTATCAATGTATGGCTCATGTAAGAAATTATAAGAAGTTCCGTGATAAATGTCAACATTCATACTATGCACTCAGAGAAGCATGCTTTGAAAGGGATATAAAAGTATGTATTTATAGTTAATTCATGTCATTACTATGATACTTATAAATATATGGTGACTATATTTCTTTTTTTTTAAGATAACCCAAGCTGTGGTTGAAGAGTTAAGCCACAACATAACAAATATAGAGCCAAGCCTCTCTTATTTGGCACTAGATCATTATAGAACAAAATATGAGTTTGTCAAGTCCAAAACAAGCAAACATAGACATAATGATTCAAAAGAATTTGATAACATACCCATATTTCAATTCACTACTACTTCTGATGAAGTTTTATTTGAAATACCCAAGAAAGAAACAAAGATTTTGATGGACTTAGAAGATATAAAGCAGGAAGTTGAATCTTTTACTAAAGCTGATGAAACATTTGCTGAATCAACTGAACTATATGAAAAGAAAGATGATGATATTGATATTTGTAATATACAAAATGATGAATTTGATGATGATTTTGAAACAAAATTGATTGATCAAATTGATATAAATGAAGATAAATTAGAAGAGGAGTATCCTTTATTAGTGCCAAAATCAGGCAGGTCTACAGGCAGAAGATGGACAAAAGAGGAGGAAGAATATTTGAAAAGGTTGGTAGAAAAATATAGAAAAGATGATTACATTCCTTGGGGCAAAGTAGCAGCCTCAATGGAGAATCGGACTAAAGTACAAATTTATAGTAAATATTGTAGGCTGGAAGGGCATCGGAAAGGTAGATTTTTACCAGAAGAGGATGCTGTGATACGATCATGTATTGACAATTTTGGTTTAAATTTTAAGATAATGACAAAGTTTTTACCAGGCCGTTCCATAACTCAGTGTCGGGTTCGTTATCAAGTTTTAGCAAAAAAACGGATATCAACTATTTGGACAATAGAGGAGGACCGAAAATTAATTCAATTGATGGCAAATCAAGATTTATCTATTAACTACTCCAGTATCGCTCAACATTTACCAGGTAAAGATCGACAGCATATACGTTCAAGATATTTGATATTATCAAAATGGATGAGAAGGAACCCAAATGTTGATATTGCTAAAGCACCGAGGCGTGGTGCACGACGATTAGGTCATGGACATTCATCAGAAGATTTAAACAGAGCCATAGAAGGATTGAAATCCAAAATGAAATCAGAAGTAATAGATAAAAAATGTAAAAAAGTAAATAAAGATTCACCTGAACATGTCATTGAAGATGCTATAGTGGCTACACTGATAATAGAGAATGTGAGAATGGAAGAATTAAAGAGGTCTCAACCATATATTGAAGAATCTGATGAAGAGGATAAGTCACAAAATTCCCAGAAAAGCTGCAATATTCAGAATTTACATAAACTTTTACTATTATTAAGAGCAAAATTGAATAAAACAAAATTTTTGAAGAGTCCTTATAGTAAAATATACAAAGGACTGCTAGATCTAGACCCAGACGTTGTAACTGTTAAATTTAAGTCTTATTCTAAACAGAATGTGAAAAAAAATATAACTATTGAGGGTACACCTGATATATGGGGGAACACTTCATTAGGTCCTTTAGCTTATTTGCTTCCACCACACTATTCTACAATAACAGGATGTAGAGAGTTAATGACTTATGTTACTCCGAAAGCCCAAGCTGATAAGTTAGTGAATATCAATGTACTATTAAAAAGAAACATTCTCCTAAACGAGGAAATATTTCTGTTAATGGAGCGATTTAACACTTTATTTCTTTGGCCAATGTTGCTATCAAACTCATCAGCTGGTGAAACTTTATTTACCAATACAGAGAATTGCTCACCACAAAACCCTTTGGAAAAACACACGCAAAGAATTGACTTGGAAGAGCCTGTAGATAAAGAAGATATTAATATAGATATAGATGAAATACCTAAACATATAGAATCGTTAGACAATGTGAAGTTTTTTAATAAAAAAAAATTTTAATGTGATAAATTTATTTTTTCTACTGTAATTCTTCAGTACCAGAGAGCTAAGTTATGATAAGATTTGCAAAATTTTAGTACTTTTAAGTTATTACAGTAGCTTAAGATAAATTCTATTTTAAATATGTACATTATTTTTACTGTTATATATTTATTACTATATATTTATTACTATTTATTTTGTATTATTTGTGTAGTCTTACATATTTATAACAAAACAAAATGGCTTAAATATTGTATTATTTATTATAACTTAATATTTACAAAAATTAATCACTTTACCAAAATATTATAATCATTATCTTTATGCTAGATCACTTTTGCATTGGTAGCTGATACAGGTGATGTGAATGCTTAAAAATTGCTGTACTTCTCTAAGCCATTTAATTAAGGATATCTTAGTAGTTCCAAATCTGATGTTGTAACACAAATATTACTTAGATTACTACCTGGTTAATTTTAGTATTTATTGGCCAATATTGTGTCTTTTAAAAGTTAATTACTTTTTATCTTAATATTTTCATTAAGGAAACAATTAAAGTAACAATTTCCTCTCAATAATAATGGTTTTTTCTTTCAGCTTCACGCTGTATCCTGCACACAGTAGGATAGGCAGAAAGAACCTAGTTTTAAGACTGGCCTCAATCAAATAATAATCTTATCATTTAATATATTGTCCTGTACTTGCAAATTAATTTAGTAGATATATTCTTTGTATACAAAATGCTTTTTTAAAGACAAACATGTCTAACAAAAGTTTGATGTTAAATTATTCCTTTCAAATTTAACTACTTATATTGTTTACTAATATTGTCAACAATCAGAGAGAATGATTTAATAGGAGACACATTCAACCGAAAGGATAAAAGGTGCTAAAGAGTGGTCATACGATATCTCAATCACTCGACGACACTTGAAGAAATAAAGTCATAGACATGACATAGAAAAAACACAGGTATAAACATTTCTTTTTCTTCAGTTTCCGGTGAAATAATAAATGTCAAATTTGGTCCTGACAAACAGCCTACTTCTACATTATTTATCAAACTTTTACCTGGACCTAGAAATATGGCAATAAAGGAACTGAAATACATTTATCACCAAGCTGTTGTAATAGAAGACCCTAAGAAAAAAACAACAGGTGTACATAGCCAGCGCTGTCAACAATACGGTCACTCAACGAATTATTGTATGCGTCCTTACAGATGTGTAAATGTGGACAATCACACAAGACTTCTCAGTGCCCCAAAAAGGACCGAAACACACCTGCGACATGCGCCCTCTGTAATGGTCCCCATCCTGCAAATTATAAGAGTTGTGATGTTTACAGAGAAACTCTAAATAAAAGGCTCAGACATCAGAAACCACCATCGAAGGAGCAGTTCAGAACTGATAAACCTAAAACCGATGAAGTTACACCTACAAATATTGATACCACCAAAAGAACTAAATCTACAACAGAGACGTACGCAAATATCTGTAAAACAAATAAGACACATTTTTTTAAATATTTTTAAAGTGTTATTCCACACTTAGGAAAGAAAAATACTTATTTAGAAAACGTATAAAAATTTGAACGCAGCGGGACTCGAACCCGCGCCTCCTGGAAACCGACCAGGCGCTCTGACCACTAAGCCATGCGTTCTCGGCAAGCTGCGTCGAAATTTTTATACGCTTGTTACAACTTATTTATGTTCTTAGTATCTCTGTAGGGAGATTTTTACGAATTGGGACGTAAATTTTACTTAAATTTATATTTCCATTTCTTCGCTCTGGTGTGCTCAACTCAAAGCGCGGTGTTGAGTTCTGCCACTCAACACCCAATGCGTCCAAAATTCGGCAGAAAATGGGGAACGGAGTGTCTTAACACTAGGTTCCCTCTGCCTACCCTGCTGTGTGCGGGATACAGCGTGAAGCCAATTTAATTTTTTTTTAATTTAATAACGACGTCATTGCCAGCAAAATGGTAAAGATGGCAATGACGCTGGTTGAAGACAATGACGCTGGTTGAAGACAAGATTATTAGTTTTTAGAGTAGACGAATGGGTCTGGTCTCAGACTGTAGTCCTGAATCTTAGACATATTTCTAAAAGAGTAACTCTCAGATGGTTTGTGTGATGAAATTTTGTTTAAACCAGTTATGACTATTTAAATTTTGTCCGTGAATTTTTCTCGGATTTTATTCTTTTGAATCTTTCAGTTTATCAGTGTTAGGGAAACGATATAAATATTATTACTGTTTTTCAATGTAGCACAGTGGAAAATTAAGTTACTTCAGCTTATGTAAGTATAAAAAGATATCTATAATTTAACGATTTCTATTAATTGGCAGTTCTCCTAAAATTGTTATTTTTAACCAAAAATTATGTCTTTTATAAACCAGCGTGTAAAGCCGTAATTTTGCTGTGAGATGTAAGCTTGGACATTATAATGCACGTTTATTGAAGTGGCATCTATGAACAACCCCTATTTATTTTATAAATGGAATTTTTAAAAAATGTGTTAAATCGGACAATGACGATTAGTGTAGAATAATGATAAGCAACTGGAGAAAAATGATGCTGTGGTACCAACAATGATTCTTTACAACAGAATTGAAATTAAATACTTACTTATTTAGCTTCACGCTGTAATACTAGTGGGAAAATCAGAGAGAACGGAACCCCAAACGCTACCGTCTCTATATACATCTTTCACCTCGTCTACTATCATCAACTTTTCATACATGCCATCTGGGGCGTCCTCATGCTTTTTACGTGATTTTTCTCCTTCATTATCTTTGATGCTGTATTTTCGAAGGTCTATCTTTATTATCGCTCACTTTTTCTTAATCAATCTTTTTTGTTATTCCTTCATCATCAATCCATTTGCACGTTCTATTATATTCTCACCGTGAAAAGTATGATTGACTTATTCCTAGTTTAGTTGTGGACACACGAGTGCTTAGGATGCTATCTTGGGAACAGACCAATATCTAATCATTGCTATAATAAGGAGTCTGTTTCATTTTGAGGTGCGAGACGTCCACACTTGGAGTCGAATTATCGCACAAGAAGCTGGAAGTTTTAAGATTCATCGATCAAAGAGGAATAAGTACTTCCAAAATATTAGACATCTTTGAAACAGAAAACGGAAATTATATAAGAAAAGCAGCGACAGAAATATGTGGTAAATGATAACGAGGTTTTAGTAAAAAACACGATAAATGTGATGATAAAGTGAAGACACTGTAGAGAAAAAAAGCTCGTTAGGATCATAAGGCCTCAGGTTATAAAGGTTGTATATTAATTTGCCACACATTTTACAACAGTGAGCAGGTCGCAGGAGGTCCTAAACCAAGAATTTTTTTTTAGATGTTTGACAAAAGTATAAGATATTTTGGGAGACTACCTCGATACAATACTTTAATCGCTTCCCTTGTTGTAAAGTCTGTGACACAAAGTGACATGCGAGGGAAAATTTCCTTCCCAAGGAAAGAAGGACCAGAGCCTATTCTTGCATTTGAAAGAAATGAAGAAAAGACGCACAAGCTTATTGCTGCCGATAACAGAATTAGCGGTGCCTTAGATGCATTGGTGAGACCGTGAAATAACAGAATAGTTGCACGTTTAGTAACACTGTGCAATGCTGACGAACGACGCTGATATACGGCAGCGAAACGTAGGTGTTGCAAAAGAAGAATGAAAGAAACGTAAGATATGTAACATTAAATCCCTCGTAACTAGTTATGTAAAATATCCTAAATTGTATGGGTTGCCGAAAATACACAATAAGACTAAACTGACTGTATCTTCAATAGTTAGCCAAATCGGTACGCCGAGGTATAAACTCAACATGCCATGGACTCTTACCATTTTGTTTGTGGGCTGAAAGATCTTAAGTTAGCTAACAAAGAAACCATACTCACATACTTCAATAGTGAATCTTACCCACGTTTATCTACCATTGGCAAATTTTTATTTCAAAGAGCCTACCAATTCTGCGACGCTGTACACCTAGGGGACGAGCTTTGATGGGTGAAGAATGCCTTTCATCAGAGCAAGATGCCTACTCCCCTCCAGCGTTATCAGAAGACCCTCAGTAGAAAGACAACCGGGGCTTCTATCATACGAAAAACAACTTTTGAAACAGACAGAATTGCAACATTTTAAGGGCATTTTAAGAGAAAAGCTTCCATTAAAACTATATTTAAGTCTAACAAGAAAGTAAATCCAATTCTTAAGACCAGTGAAACGTAATTTACCTCTGCAGTGTGTAGAGCTATAAAAACTAGATAGTAACTGAGATTTAAAATAAACTGTTCAAAAAAGGGGAAGCATCGATATTGGGGGAATGCTCGATGTCAAGAATGGACATGCATCGAAGTCAGCTGCGTCTGAGTAAAGAGCGGATAAACCTAACCATAATATCGGGTCTTATAACTCCCAAACCCTCGCTCGGGAGAAAAGATATATACAGAGGTCACGAAAAAACATGGCATTTGTAAATAGATAGAAGAAGTAAAGAAGAAGTAAAACATACAGAGAGTAGGGCTGTTGGCGCTCCGTTCTCTCTGACTACCCCGCTAGGGATAAAGTGAGATGTAAAAAATAAAGAATAATGAAAAAAATAAATAAAAACAACTAAAGAATATTAATAGAAATCGTTAAATTTTAGATATATTTTATTAACTCTAAATATAAAATTTAAGTTGAAGTAGCTTATTTTTGTACTGTTCTATATGCTAAAAACAGTAATATTATTTATAACGTTTCCATTACACTGAAACTAAATGCCATGTAAGTGATATAGCAAGAAGATTCAGAAGAATAAAATCTTAGAAAAATTCACGAACAAAATTTAGGTATTACGTAAATTTTTAGTCATAGCTGGTTTAAACATTAAAAATTCTTCACACGACCCATCAGTGAGTACTAGTACTATTAGAAATATGTCTAAGATTCAGGACTACAGCCTGAAATCAGACCCATTCGTCTACTCTAAAAGCTAATAATCATTGTCTTCGCCTACTTTTCTTCCAGCGTCATTGCCATCTTTTACAATTGTACTAGCAATGACGTCGCAACCAATGATGTTTTTACATAAAACACGTTGGAATTTTATGAAAAACTCATTCATAGTACGTGAAATTTGCTGGTTACAGATTTGTTCAAAATGACAATATAAGTATATATTAACGATTGCCGAAACATTTTTAATCTAAAAGTAGTAAATAAAGATATCAATGACGATTCATGTGCTAAAATTAGGAGAATCCAATTTACGACTTATTTATAAATTGTTAAAGCATCCGTGGCGGCAGTTGCACCGTCGGAAATTAAAGCTCTGCATGCTAACATTATTATAAGCCAAAATAAACACTACGTTAGATAACGTATTTTCGTGGCAATATTTAAAACAAAAGCTCGCTCGATCAATGACGCTATTTTTATGAACTTTTTTTGCGATCGATTTTTGTGTAGCTACACCTAAATTATAAGCACGTTTTATTATTAAAAACTTTAAGTATGTACTTATTTCATTAAAAATAGCAAATAAAATTAATATAGTTTATTCACGAATATTTTTGAAAAGAAATAAGCTAAGAACACACCAAATCTCCACGTAAAATATTCAATTTTTTGAAGGTTTTTTCTTAAAATATATTTTTGTATATACTAAATCATCAAACTTGTCTAGACGCCTTGTTTATTATTTAGTTAAGTATTTAATACGATATTCATCTTATTAAAATTATTTACTATTAATGAGTAATCACAAGGAAATTGAAATTTGTGCGTTTTGGAGAACTGCCATAATATTCTTAAGTTGTTGTTATTTCGTTTTCATTATTCTAATTTTTAACATCTCGCCTTATCTCTACCAGTCAGAGGGAACTCTCTGTCTGTTTCAACACAGAAATATATAAGAAAAAATCATTGTATTATTGTATTTATTTATTTTTTACTTTACAATATTTCAGCTTTTAAACATTGTTTATATGATGACATTTATTGTGACAGCTACTGCAGAAGTTCGACTACGCTATTTGGTTGATGTTTGGTATCAGTGGCTTGTTATTGAATTAAATCCGTATTTTAATGTATAACAATGTAAATATAAATTATCGCTATGTTTGACATAAAAGCGTGTATTGTATGCTTGAAAACAAATGCTAAAATTTACAGTTTGAACACAGACCAACTGAGACATGAATATAATTTGGTATCGGGCTTAATGGTAGGTTTTTGTATTACATATAAACCGACTGTATTTTAGTACAAGTAATTTAAAAGCACATATATTAGTCCTCAAAGTATAAAAAAAAATCTTTAAATAATTTATAGAATATGTCAGTTTCGAAACTGCTGCTAATTAGAATTACAGTCTTTGAAAAATAATATAGTGTATATAAATCATATGAAGTAAAACAGTTAACACAATTACAAATGTAGATTTTGTTATATCAATTTTATATATTATTATAAATATTATTTTTTAATTGTTATTCTAAATTAAGAATACATTGTTATTATTAAAAACTTTACTTTATTTAAACGCTTTGAACTTATTTCTTAGTAAAAACTAAATACTTTTAATAACATAGTTGTATTGTTTTTTTATTGATTATCTTTTTTTTTTATTTTAGACCTACAGCCAAAATGGTCTACCTGAATATTTATGTTATCAATGTATGGCTCATGTAAGAAATTTTAAGAAGTTCCGTGATAAATGTCAACATTCATACTATGCACTCAGAGAAGCATTTGATAGGGATAAAAAAGTATGTATTTATAATTGATTCATGTCATTACTATGATACTTATAAATATATGATTTTTTATTTCTTTTTTTTTAAGATAACCCAAACTGTGGTTGAAGAGTTAAGCCACAACATAACAAATATAGAGCCAAGCCTCTCTTATTTGACACTAGATCATTATAGAACAAAATATGAGTTTGTCAAGTCCAAAACAAAGAAACATAGACATAATGATTCAAAAGAATTTGATAACATACCCATATTTCAATTCACTACTACTTCTGATGAAATTTTATTTGAAATACCCAAGAAAAAAACAAAGCTTTGGGTGGATTTAGAGCATAGTATAAAGCAAGAAGATGAATCTCTTACTAAACCTGATGAAACATTCGCTGAATCAACTGAATTGTATGAAAAGAAAGATGATGACTTCTATGATGATTTTGATGATTGTGATATACAAAATGATGAATTTGATAATGATTTTGAAACAAAATTGGATAATCAAGTTAATATAAATGGAGATAAATTAGAAGAGGAGTATGCTACATTAGTACCAATATCTACAAAAGAAGCTAAAGTGGCTGTTGAAGTATATAAAATGCTTTTCCAAGGAAAGTTTTCATGTGAAGTTTGTCAAAAAACTTATAACAGTCAGTACAGATTGAAAGCTCATATGCGAATGCATGACATGGTAAATATTTTTTAAACTTCTTTAATAGATTTAAAATGAAATTGTTTTTATATTTTTTTGTATGACAAATATCAATAAATTGTGGGCATTGTCGCATAATGGTTGTTGGTTTAATTGCTACTTGGTGGAATAAATCAATTTGATTTCTCTACCCTGGTAAGGTAAGGGAAAAAAGGAGTGTCTCAAAACTAGGTTCTTTCTGTTTACCCTGCTATATATGCGATAAAGAGACAAAGTGAAAAAATAAATAAAATAAAATACTTAATTACTATTAGCTTATACAATGTTGTGACATAAAAGTTCACAAGATTTATTTTATCCAAAACTTGTCATATAACATCTATAGGTAGTTAACAGAAAATTTTATCTCAAATATAGGACCATTCGAAATTCTTAATTATCATAATTGCATATTTCATAAAACCATTGTGGTGTAAGGGTCTCACTATGCATGCAATGTTTTTGGGTTCAATCCCTATTTGGGTAGTGAAATTGTTGCCATTTTCACTCCTCTGGTAGACAAACCTCCACATTAAGATCCCCACTAACATGCAGTAACAATTGGGCAGTGCATATAGAAGGGAATGCTAAGATATCAACTTCACTCTGTCTATCCCGGTATACGGGAAAACTGTGAACCTGCTTAATTATTATTTTCATTTTCAGTGTATTAGTGGTACTTTTTCGTGTTCCCTGTGTAAATTTTTCTACAGATCTGAACTGCTCTTAAAATCTCATATGACAGAAAAACATATGTACAAATACTTATGTAAGAAGTGCCCTGAGGTAAACTTTGATAGGTGAGCTATTAATTATAAGTTGAATAAATTATAATTTTTTTATTGTCATTATTATTCTTATATTATATTTGCATTTTAAGAAATATGTTGCCTTTGACAATGACAGCAGGAAAATGATAAAACAGATGTATGTAGTTTTGACAATATATAACGACATACAAGATCTTACTTCTTAATTCTCCAGAAGAAAAATGGATTTCGGAAAGTCAAATATGCATACAAGGATTTATTATCTCTTTTTTACCATACAATCTCCTTCGTATCTTCTCCACCTAATGCGACATTTGCGAAATGATAAGTGCTCAACTGGCACACCATAATCAAAGAACCATACCAAGGATTGTGAGACCCACGTAAAAATCGTATATTTATATTATTTGTAAAATTACTAAAAACAAGAGATAGTAATGTACTAGATCCTCTTTGTCCACTTTATCCTACTATTTTAAGTCAAAAACGATTTTATATGGTGCTAGTTTTCAGTTGTGGCTTTGAAAATAAATAAAAAACAATAAAATTCAAATTACAGGCATTCAGCAAAACGACACTACTATTGGGGTCATTTCACAGAAATATCACAGAAACATACACGTTCATCTAGACTTACAAAAGGAAGACGAAAGCACAAATCTGCCATCAGACAATTAGAACCAAAGACTGGTGATCCAGAAGATTTTCCTATACTTTCTGCTGTCAGTCAAGAAGAACAATACGCTTTGATACGAGACAGACAAAAGACCAAAAATTATATAGATTCTCCATACAAATGTGAATATTGCTATAAAGGTTTTAGAGTTGCTACGACTTATGAAACACACTTGAAGAAACATGATCCTGTAAGTAATTTTTTCGAGATTTAAATAAATAAATAAAAATAAATTCTCTTTATTGTAATACATAATTACATACATACATAAATATATAAATAAATACATACTAATTTCCTTATATAAATAAATTCATAAAATAAAGGTTTTTTTTGAAGAGTAGAGAAACATGAACAAGAAATAAATACAGAAAATACAATTGGAACCTACGTAAAGCGTTAAATAGTAATTTTTTAGCCTCTTTTTAAATGTTTTGTATAGTCATAGCTTGTTTGACTGGTATGGGTAAGGAATTCCACAAGTGGACGGATTTGATAGAGAAGGAATCAATATAGAAGGAAGAAGAATTGCAAGGAATTTTAAGAATTAAACTAGACTTAAAGCGGAGCGGCAAATCATGTGATTCACATAAAAACTTAAATCGTTCTCTAAGATATGACGGGGAATGCAGAGAAAAGAGAATATTATACAAAAGACAAAGAGTTTTTTTAAGAAATTCTTATACGTGGTCGTACTTGCGAAGTCCAAAAATGAACCTTATGCAAATATTTTGAAGACGCTCAAGCAATTTAATGGCTCCTTTTTTTAAGTCAAGATAATATATAACAACAATAATAATCAGAGGCCGGTCGTGGCGCAGCGGCACGAGGTGTGACTGCAAAACCGACTGGTTGTGGGTTCGATCCCCACTCGAGGAGATGAAATATTTACTTAAATTTATATTTCCATTTCTTCGCTCTGGTGTCGAGGTTAAGCGCGGCGTTGAGTTCTGCCACTCAACACGCAATGCCTCCAGAATTCGGCAGAAAGTGGGGAACGGAGTGTCTTAACACTAGGTTCCCTCTGCCTACCCTGCTGTGCGGGATACAGCGTGAAGCTAATTTAATTTTTAATTTAACAATAATAATCAAGAATTGGTAGTAGGAGTGATTGTGCCAGCGCAGCATTACGTAGTCAATGTAACGACGCAAAGCTGCTGCATATATTTTTCTAATTACCTCACTAAATAACAGTTTCCAAGATAAATACTGATCAAAATTTTTCCAAAATTTTTAACTTTTTCTGTAAGAGACGTTTGTTCCATCAAGCGATAATAATGGCAATTCATGTTAAGTAATTTTAGAGATATTAGTCTTGGGGGCTACCTATAATTGCTTGAGTCTTTATTGCGTTTAATTTTAAGCCTAACGATTTACTCCGTACTGTAATAGTTCTCAGTTCTTCATTCAGTGCTTTCAATAGTATTTGAAAGACCGTGCAACGAACTTTGACGTCGTATTTGGAAATCGTCAGCGTAAAGGTGGTAGGGAGAAGCAATATTATGAAATAGTTAATAAATAGTGAAAATAAGAGAGAGGACAACACGCCACCTTGTAGAACGCCAGCAAGTACCGACCATTCGGAATGAATGAATCCGGAATTCGGATATGTCGCTTGCGACCATGCAACTAAGAGTGAAACCAATCAATCACTTTAGGAGATATGTTAAGAGAATACATAATGGCCAATAGGATATCAATGTCTATGGTATTGAGGACGTCACTAAAATCAAGCAGAATCATAACGGTAACTTCATGATTTTCCATGCCCAGACGAATGTTATTCGATATGCTAACCAGTGTAGTAATCGTACTATGTGCAGGGTCTGAAACCAGATTGTAAAAGAATAAAAAGGTTGTTATTAGTCAGGTATTTATTAAGTTGTTGATATATGAGACGTTCAAGGACTGGTCGGTAATCAGACATGGCGGAGGGATTGCGGTTTTTAAGCAGGTGAGCTTCTTTCCAGGATGATATCATTTTCTATGGAAAAATTAGAATTTCATTTGTAAGGAATCAGGATATCAAGGATAGGTATGATCATCTTACGACTAATGCAATCAGAGCCAACATCGTCAGATGAAATGGCCAATATATTCTCCTTAACATCAAATTCAGTGAATTGAGTGAAACTGAAAATGAAATTTGTAGGGGTGGGTTAGGCAAATTCGTGTGAATGTGATTTTTAAATCTTAATTAATTGTAACAGACGGAGAAAAAATTATATTAAATGTTAAATTACTGTTGAAAGAATATTTTGGTTTCATTATAGATTTAAATTTATACTTTTATTATAAAAATATGCATTCACTTATTTGTGTTATTTTAAATCAATTATTGATAATGTGAAACCAATTACTATTCTTAAGCCTATTATTATTCTGACAATTAGTATTTTCATTGGTTGTTAACTGAGTTGTTATAAAGCATCCAAATAAGGGTTGTCGAATGAAAGTAGGCTATCCATATACGGCATGTGGGTATTCCCCCCATGTGATCTAGCAACCAATTACATTTATCAGTTGGAAGTCACTCGTACCCGCATGCGGGCCCTATCGACTTATGAAAACCCAACCCTAATGCGTGCTGTATCGACCAATGAAAATCAGCCGTAAATGTAAATCACATGTGATCATTATTAATTAATACTTTACAATTATTGCAATATGTAAATCATTACTATTTTATTTTAATTTTGCTTAACTTTATTTTACTTACATTTAGTTAAATATCCAAACTAATGAAATTAATTCACGGTATTAACATTGATTGTAAACATACATAGGTTTTACAAGTATTTTTTCATATTAAAGACAATCTCAGGCGAGCTCCAATGTGATACATGCAAGACTTACTGCCCCAACACAGCGAAAATGTATAAACACATGACCAGGTGTCACATATACAAGTATACCTGCCAAATGTGTGGATATGTTTGTTTTAATAGGTAAATATTATTTTTTTTTATACAATAATATTATATTGTCCCAGTCGTGGCGCAGGGGCACAAGTGTGTGACTGTAAGCGCAACTGGTGGTGGGTTCAAACCTCACTTGAGGAATGAAATATTTGCTTAAATGAATATTTTAATTTTTTCTCTCTAGTATTTATATATTTATATTTAATTTCGTCACTTAAAAAACAATGATTCCAGAACTCGGCGGAAAGTGAGGAATAACACTACTAAATTGTAACACATAAGTAAATAATTCTTTATGTTATTCCAGAGGTCAAGCAAAAATACATTATAACTGGCATAAAAAAGTCATCTACCCTTGTCCTCATTGCAAGAAAGAATTTTCGTAAGTTTTTTTCGTACATTAAAGATTATTAACATATATATCAACATTATATTCATATTAAAAATAAATATAATATAAATCATATAGATATTTAATCTATCGCGGCACATTGAGACAGTGCCTCATTGTAAACGCGATGGTTGTGGGTTCGGTCCTCATGAAGGGGAATGCATTATTTTCATTTCCCTGTTTTGGTAAAATAACGCAGTGCGCTGATTTTCGCCACTCACAATGCAATGTTTTGTATTGAGGCAGAGAGTGCCGAATGGAATGTCTTGACAAAGTTTTTATTGCCTATGCGTGAAGAAACGTAAAGGTGACAACATTTTTAAAGTGCCATTCCACACTTAGGGGAAACATATAAAGATTTGAACCTGCACCTATCGAGAACTGTCCAAGCTCTGACCGCTAAGCTACATGTTCTCATCAAAAATCTTATGGGCTAATAAATTAAATAAATTGTAACAACTGTATAATAATTTCTAATAACATTTGTTGTATATTTTAGGAAAGAATCAACAAAATTGGGGCATATTCGTAAAATGCATCCATCTACAAATATATGTCATTTATGTGGACACAGCTTTGTTAGTGTCACCGGCCTTCATATACATAAACTGAAGACACATAGTAAAGAGGTTAGTGTGCAATTGTTATTATTTTTCTAATTTTTATTATTAAATTTAGAATGCCAAAATGACAATTTTTTTGCCCTCTTAATTCATTTTTCTTACATTTTCACGATTACACTAAAAAAATATTTACAATCATCCCTTTTTTGTTAAAAACGAAATTGTTGTCATTTGGTCCCTTAAAAATATTTTTTTTTTTTTAAAGTATTGGATTAATCCGAATTCAATTGAATTCGGTTTGATCTAGTACTTTTTATTTTATGAGTATTATAAACAAAACTTTAATTTAATAAGATTTTTGAGTTTCGTCATTATTACACATTGGAGAGTGGTCAGTGATAATGGGTAGTCACTGAATACTGCAAAGTAATCGAAACGTCGGGTTTCCAGAAATGTATAATATTGATTAAACGCGATTAATCCGGTTACAAAATTTCATTTAAACATAAAATATTCCTTTATATAGGAAGTAGAAGAAAATCCAGGCAAAGTGGATCCCAATAATCCGTTGTACTGCGCAGAGTGTCGTGTACAGTTCCGTGATGAAGAAGCTTTTAACACTCATCTGGGCTCTTCTAATAAACACGCTGAGACTAATCGGTAAATTTTGTATTTTTACTTTATGACCAAAATACAGAACGGTCCATGGATCGTGTCCACTCTGAAGTTAGATTTTCTGAACATTTAAATAACTTGAACTAATTTGACTAACGGAAAAATCAAAAGTAAGAAAAATCCTAAAATCAAATCCACGTAGTCTTCTACAACTAACTTGAGGGCGACCAAGACTCATCGACCATACTGGAAGTTATGATAGAGCAAATTCATAAAATATATACAAATGTAAAATCACTTTTTTATTACGATAGAAGTTATTATAATAACCTTATGAAGTGAATTTAACTGTTAATAGTTCATTGTAAATACTGGCTGACTTGAGGTAGTTCAAGTATAAAATAAATATTATATATAATAGTATTATGATAATGTAAAACCGACTGGTTATGAGTTCGATCCCCACTCGACTCGATCTACCCTGCTGTGTGTGGGATACAGCGTGAAGCTGATTTATTATTTTAATCTATAATTACAGATCGATGATCCAAGCAAATATTGACAGCGCATATGACACAAAGGGCACGGGCGTGAGGGAAGGCCCGCGGCTCACCGACAAGGGGGTCGTCAACATGGGTCGCGCCACGTCTTCTAATTGTGAAATTGTAAGTGTTTTATAATTTAAGTACGGTTGATGAGTTGTGGTCGCTCTTAAATTAGGCTTAGATAGAATTTAAAATAAAAAAATTAATTAGCTTCACGCTGTATCCCGCACACAGCAGGGTAGGCAGAGGGAACCTAGTGTTAAGACACTCCGTTCCCCACTTTCTGCCGAATTCTGGAGGCATTGCGTGTTGAGTGGCAGAACTCAACGCCGCGCTTAACCTCGACACCAGAGCGAAGAAATGGAAATATAAATTTAAGTAAATATTTCGTCTCCTCGAGTGGGGATCGAACCCACAACCAGTCGATTTTGCAGTCACACCTCGTGCCGCTGCGCCACGACTGGCCTCAAGATAGAAAATTATCATAAATACGAAAAATCTTAGTTTTATCTGCGCAGCTAACTTTAGAGTGGCTGTAATGTTTTTATGGTTACTTATGTTTCTTTAGAGTTATTAGTAAAGCTTCCAAAAATATTTTAGTAGATTATTTTTATATAACGAAATCTAAAAATGTATTTTTAGTGATGTATTTTTGTATCTAATAATCCTATAATTTAAACCTTTTTTTTTTTCTTCGTGAGGAAATTCTTTTACGGATACCAGCTCGAGTGGGGACTCGAGTGAGTTATGTGGGGCTCACGGACCGGCAGATGGTAGGCCGTCCGAATATCCATTAAAACCTCACGGTGCTCCTCCTCGACCGCCACTGGCCGCGAGACGCGGGGACATTAGTCGTCTGCGAAACGCGGCGGCGGGAGCCTGCGAGGCACGTCGCGGAGTCAAGGGTGGTGGGCAGCCTCGACGGCCTGCTCGGAGTAGCGCGCGGGAGCATCCTGCGCGCGACTACTCGGGCCAGGTTAGTAGGCGGCCAGCTTCCCCAAGCTGACCGCCCTCTGACTCGTTAGGGGGGCGGCGATCGTGTGCCACCCTCCGGCGACCCGGTCTCTTGCGGCGGATGACGAGATCGGCCGAAGCCTCCCTCGCCCGCTCCGCCGCCTCCTTCTCGAGCATCACTGCCTCGCAGAAGGAGGAGACCGCATCCCATGACGTCTCGCTGCCGGCCATAACCTTGACCACGGCCGGCAGGGAAAGATCGTCCCCTATGACGTCGCGCAGAGCGCGACGTTGAGACACCCAGGCTGAGCACACCTCCAACGTGTGCTGGGCCGTCTCATCGAGGCAGTCGTCGCAGTGGTGGCAGCGAGCGTCGGGCTCTCCCTCCCAGCGATCCGACACAGATAACCCCTGAAGCAGCCATGCCCCGTGAGCACCTGTGTGGTGCGGAAGGTTAGGACACCGTGACGCCGCGCTAACCACTGGCGGAACACTGGACGAACAGCCTCGATAGTCAGCCGGCCGGCAGATGGAGTCGCCAGCCGGGATTCCCACACTTCCATAGCGGCTTCCCGCTCCTCCTCAGCGCGTGCTTGGCTAGCCGGATCCCTGGACGCTAGGCTCCGACGCCGGCAACCTCTGCGCACGTCGCAGCAGGGTGATGTTGTGCCGATCCAGAAGGATCCATAAGGGAGCACCGTAGAGGCCCATCGACCTGACCACTCCGGTGTACAGGCGACGGCTC
Organism: Heliconius hermathena; assembly: GCA_013403705.1. NCBI lineage: Eukaryota > Metazoa > Arthropoda > Insecta > Lepidoptera > Nymphalidae > Heliconius > Heliconius hermathena. The sequence continues at coordinate 83,188 of JAAIXJ010000462.1, read as the reverse complement.
GAGGCGCTCGGCCCACCCACGTTGGGCAGAAGGCACGCCAATGCCGCCGCCGTCTTCAACAGTTTCGGGGTCAAAGATGCGAAGTAGCCCCGAAAACTCCACCTGCCGTCCAGAACAAGTCCGAGGTACTTTATGCTCCTGCTGACGTCGATATTGACGCCACCGACGATGATATGGGCATCTGGTGGTGGGCCCTTGCGAGGGGCATGGAAGTATAATGCCTCGGACTTGTTCAGGGCGACTTCCAGGCCTAGCCGCCTAATGCGGCCGACGACCTCAGCCACCCCGGCCGTCGCTAGGACCGCCGCCTCCCGGTAGGTCCTCTGCTGCGCCAAGACCAGCGTATCGTCGGCGTAGCAGAGGACCTTGATCCCAGCCATGGTGCCACCCCGCAGCACCCAGTCGTACCCGATGTTCCAGAGGATCGGACCCAGCACCGATCCTTGTGGAACACCGGCCGACACCCCAAACTCCTGCCATCCTCCTCCAGGAGCCGGAAAGATCACAGACCTCCCGGACAGGTAAGCCCCGATGACGCGGCGCAGGTATGGAGGCACCCGGTGGTATATGAGTGCCTCCTTAATGCAAGGCCAGGGCAGGGAGTTGAAGGCATTGGCGATGTCCAAAGACACCGCCAAGACTCCTTCGCCCCGGGCCACCGCGTGCGCGTGGGACTTCACCTCCAGTATGGCATCCACCGTCGAACGCCCCCTGCGGAAGCCATATTGTTGGTCCGAGAGGTCCGGACCTGTTCCCTCCAGATGGTGTTGCAGCCGCCTGGCTACAACACGCTCGAAGAGCTTGGCGATCTCGCTCAAGAGCACGATGGGCCTGTAGGCGGAGGCTGAATCCGCCAGGCGACCCTCCTTGGTGAGGACTAACCTGCCTGTCTTCCATCGCTGTGGAATTATGGCTTAAGCCAGACAGGCAGAGAATAGTCCTCGCACTCTGGGCCCCAGGGTGTTCAGGGCCAGAGTAAGCACCCGGCCGGGGATGCCATCCAGGCCTGAGGCACTGCTCTTGAGCCGAGATTGGCGTACAGCCTCCTCGAGCTCCTCCTCCTGTGTGTACAAGCATGTACACACATTATATTGCTACTCGTGTAGTACCTAATTAATTTTTAAGTAAATGTAAAATTTGCGATGTCCAAGGTTCCACAAAAAGGAGTCACAATGACGATAAAGCGTCACTTTACTCTTTAATTTAGGCAAGTAATAATATAAATTACATTTAATACTTAATTCATTAGTAACATGTTGAAATAGTGTCACCAGAGCGAAGAAATTAAAATATTAATAAATAATAATTCCCCCCGAATGGGGATCGAATCCACAACCGTCGCGTTACAGTCACACGCTTGTGACCCTGCGCCTCAAAACCTATATTTAGTTTCTGAACCTATATACATATAATAATGTAATTGTTGTAGTGCAACAAGTACCTGTTGAACGACACCCAAGCGACGCGCCACTACGACGCGGAGCACCCCGGCGCACCCTACCTCAAGCGATACATGTGTGACATCTGCGGGCATAAGACGCGCGTGAGTGTACCTTTTTTTTTCTTTTTTCTCTAGCTTCACGCTGTATCACTACAGCATTTAGCTAAAAAAGTATTTATAAAAATATAATTTAATTTTTAATTTCAGCAATACGCCAACCTAGTGGTGCACATGCGTACACACACTCAAGAAAAGCCGTACGCGTGTCCACACTGCGATAGACGATTCAGTATGCAGAACAATAGAGATCGACATATTGTTGTAAGATATCTTTGATAAATTATATTTTTAGAGGCCTTGTTTTTGTTACAGAAATCGCCCAATTTTTTTGAGACATTATATGTTGAGTGGCGGAACTTGACTCGCTGCGCTTAATTCCCCGATTAGAAATCGAATCCACAACCGTCGCGTTCAAATCAAGCGCTGCGCTACAATGTACTTGTGGGCACATGCATATTATTAATTATTATATTATAAAGTACATTTTTCATGTTTTAATTAAAATTCCAGGTGCACACAGGTGAAAAACGCTACCTCTGCCCGCATTGCAATCGTCGTTTCTCACAAAAGAACACTGTCAAACTTCACATACAAACTGTACATTTAAAAATACCATATCCACCGTGGAATAAAAAGAATAGGAAACGTCGAAATATTGACGTTGAACCTCCTTCCCCCCCACCTAACTATAAACTACCCATGGAAGCCCCCCATGGGAACTATTTGAGTGCATACATTGATACTACTAGCAAAGTGTGTGGCTCACATTAGTAGTAATAGATTTTGATACATTAGGCAGAGTGAATCTGGTGTTAGGTAACTGCGTTCCCCTCGCGACGCAGAATTCTATGATATATTGTGTGCTGACTGGCGGAACTCAACGCCGCGCTTTGTTTACTGGTTTGGGGAAATAAAAATAATTTAAAATACATTCATTTGTCCAACACCACCATGTTTGCAGACGACTGCAGTACGAGGCTGTTCCACTGCAGCGGTGGCTTAATATTTGATATATTAAGCCACCGTTGCTGTGGTCTCCAACTGCTATGTATACATTTCAAAGACATTAAGTTCATGCTATGGAAAAATATGTCATCGGATTAGTAATTTTGAAACAGGTCAAAAAAACATATGTATAACACTTACAAATTAAATTTAATATTGAAATGGGAAATCGGTCCAGTCGTGGCGATGGGGCAGAATCGTACGACTGTAAACGTGACAGGTTGTGGGTGCGATTCCCACTCCAGAAAATGAAATATTTAATATTTTAATTTTTCTCGCTTTAGTAAGGAAGCAAAGCTTGGCGGTGCATTCCGCCATTTTCCCTCTGCCTACTCTGCTTTGTGCGAGATACAGCTTGCAGCTAAAAAACTATATAAATCAAAAAAATGCAATCTCAACTTAGAGATACTGGAACTCCACATAATATACTATCAATTATAGTAAATTTTATAGTATTTTATATATGGTATAAATTTAAGAAAAAAGAAAGAAAAAAAATCAAGTGAATTTAAATTAATTAGCATACAACATTATACCCGAACATTATATTATGTTAATAAATGCTTATAGTAGTTTAATATTAATAATTAGAGTAGTCATGTATTTCGATATTTCTTTCTTAATTACATTATCCACAGTAGTTTTAAACATTTGTAACTTTTTTACTTGAGGCCAGTCGTGGCGCAGCGGCACGAAGTGTGACTGTAAAACCGACTGGTTGTGGGTTCGATCCCCACTCGAGGAGAAGAAATATTTACTTAAATTTATATTTCCATTTCTTCGCTCTGGTGTCGAGGCAAAGCGCGGCGTTGAGTTCTGCCACTCAACACGCAATGCCTCCAGAATTCGGCAGAAAGTGGGGAACGGAGTGTCTTAACACTAGGTTCCCTCTGCCTACCCTGCTGTGTGCGGGATACAGCGTGAAGCTGATTATTATTATTATTACTTTTCTATCAACTGACTGTGGATTGGTCACTGGGGTTTATTTGTTATGTTTAGAATAAATATTTCAAGGTTTTTATCATTTTAAACTTAATACATTTTCGTAATATGAAAAAGTTATAGGATAAAAATATTTTTGATTTTTTAAGCTAATATTTTTTATCATGTTTGGGTTCCGTTTATAAATGCGGGCCTATGAATTTATAAAGGATCAGTATTAAATTATCAATATCAAATATTATTTTTAATAAGCTTGTTTATGATTTTCTAACTTTGAAATTATGCGAGAAAAACTAGAAAAAAATATTTTTTAAAAATTGGAATGTTCCAAAATCGTTATATAATAATCCTTTTTTAGATTTTTAAATAAGATATTTTAACAATAAAATAATCTTATCAAGTCATACATCAATCATGTAATAAAACTATATTAAATAAAACTATATTCAATATTTACATTATTATTTTTATCACTAATATTATAGACTACATTTTGTAGTTCCAGGTTGAGATTAAAATAATATTTTAGCTTAGTGTTGCAATTAGTTGAAAATATAAAATGTAGACTAAGAATGTATGGAATATGTTATATATTAAATATTTATGAATATAAAAATAGTATTAAGTTTTTATTTATGATGTTCACTAAGCCATATTCTGCTTGTAGGTTGTACTTTTTAAAAAGCTCTCCACTATTAGACAAAAATATATAAAAAAGATTTATTTATAAGTATATAATGTATTATTAATATAGTTTTAAAATAATTAAAATATACACCTAGAATTACGTTTTATTTACATTAAAACATTTTTAAATCAATGAGTATAAATACATTTATTGGTATATAATAAACAATTTTTATATGCATTTTTTTTCTTTCTCGTCCTATTACAGACAGCAATATTATTAAAACACAGTGTAGTGTTTTCTAAAAATAAATTGCATTCAGGAATATAACTTACAAATACCGTACCGTTTGGCGCTCCGTTCTCTGTGACTACCCCGCTAGGGATAAAGCGTGAAGTTAAGTTTAACTTACAAATAATTTACAACATAATCATAATCAGAACTACCAAAATTAAAGTTTGTAACAAATAAAATCGCAGTTTACTAAATGATTTACTTAACTGTGATTTTATTTGGTAATTTGAGTTAAGTCAACCCACTATTACAGTCCAAGCATGTAAGCATTAAAAAAAAGGTTGATTAAGCTGTAAATTCATAGTTCGGATTCATTTTATAGTTTTCGCTGTTAATGCAATGTACCACACTACTTTTTGCTGCTTAGATTTGAATCATATATTGATGAAAAAGAATTATAATATTTTAATGTTCTTATTTTGTGACCTTTATGCGTGCCAGAGGAGCAACTAGTCATGTTAATAGTTTTTTTTAACTTATAGCACTATTTGACATTACTTCAATAACATGTATAACGCCTTACCGTCACTATATAATCTGGACTTAAAAGTTGAAGTTTCGCTAATTAAATATTTCGTCTATAATCTGTTGTCAGTTGTATTATGTTGTTTTCCAAATGTGTTTGGTGTTGAATCTTTTAATATTTTATATTTATAAATAAAAATGTATAAACAACATTATTAGTCACGCTCGCTATGTTTGAATTAAAAGCATGTATAGTATGCTTAAAAAGTAATGTAAGAATTTTTAGCATGAACACGGGTCAATTGAGAAAGGAATTTAATTTAGCGTCAGGCTTAAAGGTATTTTTTCTTATAAATAAGAGTTATAACAAACTTAAATGTTAATAGTAACTATGTACATAATATTTTTTATATATTTCTATTTATATAGAATATTTTTTTACACATAATTTACTCTTAAATAAGAATTGATTTTAAAATATTCTATACAAGAAAAAAAAATACTTATTGAATTCAGTATATTGTTTGTTGAATTATCTTAATATATGCATATATATTACGGATTCCTATATTATTTCAGACTAATAGTCATAATGGACTTCCTGAATATTTATGCTATCAATGTGTAGCTCATGTAAGAAATTTCAAAAAATTTAGGGATAAATGCCAACGTACATATTATGCATTACAAGAAGTACTTCATAAAAATAAAGAGGTAGGATATATGTTTTATAATTTATACTTCAGTTAATAAATTTAAAAGTTTTTAAAAGGTTATAAAACCTATGTCTTCATATTTTGCAGATTACAAAATCTATAATTGAAGAAATAGACTCAAAAGCCCTTAAAATAGAGCCAACATTGTCATATGTAACTCCAAATCATTTGAGAATTAAGTATGAAAGTGCAAAATTTAAATGGATAAAACAAAACAGAGTAAGTATAAGAAATGAAGATGAAATCTCAATATTTCATTATACAACTGCTACCGATGACTTTACATTTGAAGTTCCAAGAAAGAAATCTAAGCTATTAACAGAATTAGTACAAGAATGTATAAAGGTAGAAGAAGATAATAGAGAAAATGTACTTACAACTGAGCCTGAAACTTTAGTTGAAAACGAAAATGCAGTTTTTGATAATGATAGTTTTGATATGGGTTTTGATAATTGTGATGAGGCAATTGATATTGACAATAATGAAGTCACATGTAAAGAGGATCAAGAAGCAGATGGCATGAACTTAGACGAGGAATATGCTACAATTGTACCTATATCTATAGTAGAGGCTAAAGCTGTAGTAGATGTATATAAAATGTTTGCCCACGGCAAGTTCCAGTGCTCAAAATGTGGGAAAGCTTACTATAATGAAAACCGTCTTAGTGCGCACATGAGAATGCATGATACAGTAAATATTTTTATATATTTTTTCTTTTTTGTAGCTTCACACTAGTAGGAATTAAACCCACAAAAATAATATTTGCAGCGTTAATTCTTTTTTTAAATATAATTATTTAAATAAGAGGTAAATTTAAAAATTATATTTATATAACATAATATGAATTAGGCATTAATGGAGCAGTGCAATAGTATCTGGCTGTAAATTTTATAGGGAGGGATGAATTGTTTTAATTTCTCTGTTTGTAAGACTCAATGAGGTATTAAGTTGACCACTCAACACACATTGTCTGGAATTTGGGTAGAATGTGGAGAACTATAAGTTCTCCATATTCTACACATACACATACATACATTCTACACATACATTCTACTGGGTTGTCTCGTGTGTGTCATGGACTGTGAAACTAAAAAATAAGAATAGTCTTCATTAATAAATTTTTGTATTAAATATTTTTTAGCACACAAGCGGAACATTTTTTTGTGACCTATGTCAATATTATTATAGAACAGACTTTTTATTAAAAACTCATATGAACGAAAAACATATGTACAAGTATTTGTGCAAGAAGTGTCCTGAAGTAAGTTTTGACAGGTATGTAAAAAAATTTTTTAGTTGGATTAAAATAATTAACGGGGAGTTAATTATTTGACGAATGGGAAACGAACCCACAGCCATCGCGCTTAGAGTCAAACGCCACTACAACTTTAAGTAAGAATATTAATACATTTTTTATTTAATATAATTTTTGTTCTGAAAATTAAAATATGTATAATACAGGACTTCAGCTAAACAACATTATATATGGAGCCACATGCAAAAAGGTTCTAAGAAAGATGCTAATTGGTATGAATCTCAAAATTCTAGTGCTAATGTAAATAAAAATAGTAAAAAGAACAAATTATTTATACGTCCAATCAGAAATACTAAGAGGCTACCTCAGGACTTTCCAGTGTATTCACCGGTGAGTCAAGAGGAACAATATGCGATTGTCAAAGATAGACAGAAAACTAGAAACTACATTGATTCACCATATAAATGTGAATATTGCTATAAAGGTTTTAGGGAAGAAATTACATATCAAAATCATATGAAAAAACATGATCCTGTAAGTACAAAAGATATTCTATTTAAATTTTTTTGCTTACGTTTTATCCTGCATTTAGTAGGATAGACAGAGGGAACCTAGTGTTCATTCAAACAACACTCCATTCCTCACTGTCTAATTTTTTAAGATACTGCATGTTCAGTGGTAGAATTCCACACCAAACATTGGTTTGTTTCCATAGTGAAGATGCGAAAATAATTCATTTTCTCAAGTGGTGATTGAACCATTGCGGTTACAATCAGATCAAAAATCTAATAAAATCAGCTTCACTCTGTATCCCGCACAAGTAGGGTAGGCAGAGGGAACCTAGTGTTAAGACACTGTGTTTCCCACTTTCCGCCGAATTCTGGAGGTATCGCGTGTTGAATGGCGGAACTCAACGCCGCGTTTTGCCTTGACACTAGACCGAAGAATATGTCCATTTCTATAAATAAATATACATTTAATAAATATAATATAATAAATTAAAATAAATATTTAATTTCCTCGAGTGGGGATTGAACCCACAACCAGTGGCGTTTACAGTCACACTTTGTGTCACTGCGCCACTACTGGCGTCTTAAAATAAAGTTACTAATACAATATTTTTTAATATTTTAGGCACATTCTGGTAAACTACAATGTGATGCATGCAAAATATTCTGTCCAGATTCAAGGAAAATGTACAAACACATGAACATGAGTCATTTATTCAAGTATTCATGTCAAATGTGCAGTTATGTTTGTTTTAGCAGGTATTTTAAAAAAATGTATAAAGTAACCGTTTTTAAATACAACTTCATTTCATATAGGTGCCCAATAGTGAAGGGTTAATCCAGAAACATGTCATAGTAGACCTAATGAGCGCCAAGAGCGCCGAGAGCGTGTACCGCCGTAGTGTAGCTAGAGGGGACCTAGAATCCTAGTGCTAAGACACTCCGTTCCCCATTAGGACACTTCTGTTCCCCACTTCCCGCCAAATTCTTGACAGATTGCGCGCTGATTGGTTGAACTCAACGCAGCGCTTTGCCTCGATACCAGAGCGGGGATATCAAAATATTAAATATTAACATATTACAATGGCCGCGTTTGCAGTCGCAAATAAATAAATACAACTGCATTTCATTTGTACAGATGTCCCTTAATGAATGGATAAGCCAAAAACATATACTAATGTAATAAAGCGGAAGAGTTTGTTTGTTTATTTAAACGCTAAGGTCTCTAGAACTACTGGTCGGAATTACTTTTTTTTGTTTTGTATGAAAGTTACAATCCTCAGGAGTGCTATAGACTATACAACATTATGGTTTAATTGTTAGTTAGTCTTAAATAATGAAATAACAATAATTAGGAATGCCATGGAATTACTTTAATCGCGTGCGTTGCACTGTAAAAAAATATGGTCCGCGACACCATATATCTATCTTTTATATATAAGACACAATAAAGCATTTTGTGACAAAAAATAATTGAAAATTGAAAGGTTAAAAGCATATTTCACCGTTTTTTATTTAACAAAGATATTGAAACTTACGAGTGAAAGTTATTCGATCATCAAGGAAATTTTGTCAAGATAAGCTTTAGCATTTATAGCATGTAATTTAGACGAATACTTTTGGAGAAAATGTAAAACAGAAATAATACAAATCTGTTTACGGCAAGCTTAGGCTCGAGTCACGCGGGGCGAGTCGTTGACATCCTCTCAAGCAGCCACGTAGTGCTCGCACTTTCTCAAAATTATCAAAAATGATTGAATGTATAAATTATATAATCAATCTGTTGTAGATATAATAAAATAATCATAGGTGGAATGTGGGCGAAGATGCGAGTGGGCCGCTAGGGTTTTATATTTTATTTTTTTCGCTCAGGTGTTGAGGCAAAGCGCGGTGTTAAGTGTTCCACCACTCAACACGAAATGCCACCTGAATTCGGCGGAAGGTGGAAAGCAGAGTGTCTTAACACTATGCTTCCTGCAGCTTGAAGCTGAAAAAGAAAACAAAAAAAAAATGTTTTAAATGCCGGAAAATCCATCATAAATATATATATAAAATAAAAATAATATAAAAATAGTTTTATTTGTCTATTTGTGAAAATATTGAGTTTATTTATTTTATGACAATAATAAGTTCTTTTGCAACTAACATTTTGTTATTTTCAGAGGTCAAGCAAAAATGCATTATAAATGGCATAAAAATGTTACATACTCGTGTCCACATTGTAAGAAGGAGTTTACGTAAGTATTAAAAGAAACTACAATTATATAATATTAAGTAATTAATATTTAATTTCTACTAAATACAATCCACTCTTTGTAAGTTATAATGTAATTAGTGTGAGTTTGAAGCAATTAGCCAGTCCACAATGGGGAAATCTATCCATTGTAACATTTGATTTCCCTGATCTGTTAAGACAAAATCTGGCGACTAGTTTTGCCACGCAACGTCTTAATATAGGGCGTTAGTTCCACAAGGTCCTTCCGCTATTTTTTAAGTTAATAGATTATTTTCTATTGTTATGTTGAGTCAAAGTTTTATTAATAATTTTCCTTCCAGTAAAGCATCAACAAGACTGACCCACATTCGAATTAAACACCCATCGACCAACATATGTAATTTGTGCGGACATAGCTTCGTCAGCGTCACTGGTTTATACTGTCATAAGAAACTGGCTCATACTGAACAGGTTGTTGTATATTTTATATTTACTTTTATTTTATATTTGGTTACACATTTCATGCCATATATGTATAGGGTAGGCCGAGAGAAGTTTGTGTTAAGATCATGCACCACCCAATTTTGAGACATTTAGGGTTGAGTGGTGATACTCAGAAACAAGCCTTGTCTCCTCACTATAAAGAGAGTATTAAAATAGTTTATTTTCCGAAGTTCCCACTTAAAAGATTAAAATAGATGTCGTCGTAAACGTACACGCGGCGGTTGTAGGTTTGATTCCCATGAAACTGTGCCACGACGACCTGTCTTTTAATCTTTTATGTGATTAAATTTTATTTGTTTGAAATCAGGGATATTGGCTCTCATTCTGTTGGCTCTCATTTCACATTTATGTTTTTTGTTATTATCACATTAAAAAACATAAATGTGAAATGAGAGCCAAGTAAAATATTAAATACTAGGTCGTTTTCGACATCAGTAACAAAAGAATGGGAGATCTGTATGGGTTCCGTTCTGTTCTGTTTTGGTTCTGTACAAGTTTAATGTGGTACTAAATATAAAGTTATTAGGTCATTTAGAATTTGGTAAGGTTTTGTTTATAATGAATAAGTTGGTCACAAAAATGTCGATTCTTAAACGTTAACATGTAAATAACTGATTGACTCAAATTGTTGAAATTTGATATAGGTACATCATAAGCTAGGATGTTTTAACAAATGTGTTTAATTTTATGCATGTGAACTAATTGGTTTATGAGTTAGGAATGGCTCAAAAGTAGCTTGTTCGTGTAAAATACACATTGCATGTTTTCCACCTGTTCCTTGGCTAGCCATGTTGGCGCGTGTCTTAATTTCTGTTATCAATCTAATCCTCGATGTTTGAGAAGTCATAAGTTCGACTTCAATAAATGACGAATAACACTACATTAATGAGCGACTAGACCGAAGTAGAGTTTGCTAACGACGTGTGCGCAGGAGGTGTCGGCGAGCGCGGGCGCGGCGGACCGCGCGCACCCGCTGTACTGCGCCGACTGCGACGTGCAGTTCCGCGACCACGCCGCGCTCGCCACGCACTACGGCTCCTCCAACAAGCACGCCGACACTAATCTGTGAGTCTATTCCACTTTCTTCATTTTTCTACTGTTCGTCTTACACATATTTTTTTTAAATATTATAGCTTGTGGGTTAAATTGAAACTGAGAATCAATAATTTCATATTCCTAAGATAAAGCGCTGCGTTGAGTGCCGCCACTCAACACGCGATGTCTGTGAAATTCGTCAGAACATAGGGAATAGAGTGTGTAAACGCGAGGTTCCCTTTGCCTACCGCGCATGGTGCGGGAAATAGCGTGAAGCAAAAAATAGAAACTTAATATTTTTGCACAATGTTATTATATTGAAATACATCAATAAGTTATTTTATTTTAGATCTATAAAATCACTAAAAAAGGAAGGCACAGGCATACGTCGAGGACGTCCGCGACAAACAGAAAGTGGCATTGTCAATACTGGAGTACCCACGTCTTCTACTTGCGATATTGTAAGTTATTCCGCAAAGAAATTGGGAAAATATACGTTTTTTATTCTTTTAATTTAACTGTTATAAAATTATGCAAAATAGTTTTGCCTAATTTACTATTTATGTACGAAATTTTTATGACCTCAAATTCCATAATGTACGAAATTATATTTCATCTAAGTGCAGGAATCTGAAGGGATAGACGTAAAAAAAGACAATTTGAAAAGTCTAAAGTTAATTTAATAACTCAAAGTATCTTGAAACACTGGTCAATTGTATGTGAATTGGATCATTCATTTAGAAGCAATTTTCCAGTGTTGATTGGGAACGTAGACCTGGATATGTAAATGGCCTTGACAGACAAACAGACGAGACATAGAGAATTTTAAAGATACGCAAGCCGATAAACAATATTTGAACAAAAAATGTCCGTATTGTGTTGTACTTATTTAATAAAAAAAAACATTTCAAATAAAGCCTCGTTTATAAATAATTTGCAGTGTAACAAGTACCTGGCGAACGACTCGCAGGCGCGGCGCCACTACGACGCGGAGCACCCCGGCGCGCACTTCCTCAAGCGCTACATGTGCGACATCTGCGGGCACACCACCAGGGTCGGCATTTATTACTTACTGGCGGTCGATATTCTTATTGTTATATTATAGCCAAAATCTTTGTATAAATTATAGCCTATGTAACTTGTAAAGTATTACCTAAATTTTTTGTTTGAACATTGACCCTCGCAAACTTTCACATTTATAATGTTGCGCGATGCATATATTTCTAAAAAAAAAATCAATATTGTAATTAATAATTTATCACTGTAGATTTGAATGGATGAAATTCATTTGATCAAAATTTGTCCATTAGCAATCGCGTAAAAGCAGACAACAGACGGACAAAAATTTCTAAAAATATACTTTTAGCTTTTATTACTTGTATAAAAACGAATCGCTCGCATGACGAAATGAAAATTACTAAGAGTAGTGCATTTATGACGTCGTGATATGCTTGATGTAACTGATCGTGAACCATTAACGTGATGTATATATGTGATATAATCTCTCCTTCGATAAGCAGCCTATCCAATGCAATTTGAACCAGTAGTTAATGAGATTAAAGCGAACCAAGCGAGCTCTTCACTTTATGATTGTTTTCTATTCCGTAGCAATACGCCAACTTAACGGTGCACATGCGCACGCACACGCTGGAGAAGCCGTACGCGTGCCCGCACTGCGAGCGACGGTTCAGCATGCCCAGCAACCGAGACAGGCATCTTGTGGTCAGTTGCTTATTTATAATCCCGCTACGTTCAAATTTTTACATGTTTTTTTTAAATAAGTATTTTTCTTTCCTAAGTGTGGAATACCTTTAAAAATGTAAAAAAAACAGTTGCTTATTTTAAAATGTTATCGTTTAAACAGGTACACACAGGCGAGAAACGCTACCAATGTCAACACTGCCATCGTCGTTTCACCCAAAGTAGCGCTGTCAAACTTCACATACAAACAGTACATTTGAAAATACCTTACGCTCCGTGGGATAAGAAAAATCGTAAACGACGTCGAGACGCTGAAGCCCCCCTTTTGCCCACCGCCCCCCTCGCCCCCGTCCCTGCCAGTGCCCCCCTTACGCAAGCTCCTTCTGGTACAGCACATAAGTTGTTATTAGACACAACTCATGGGAATTATCTTAGTGCTTATATTACTTATAATGAGTGAAGAAGCATTTCAAATATAATGCGTAAGAAATTATGTTTTTTCCTACTGAGAAAAATAAAATTAAAATACGCGGTTAAACCTGTATAAGATAATTATTTTGAATATCAATTAAGATTTTTTTTTTAAAAAGTGAAGCTTCTCATACTGGAAAGATCTTAATGCTTATACTAATAATGAGTGAACTTTATTAGTAATTTTTATTTTAGGCAACTTTTTTTGTAATAATGTAAGTAATAAGAATTTATATTAGTGTTTCTATATTATAAGACACAAAATGACTGAAATGAAACTCAAAGAATCATAATACACTACTCATACTACATACTCTACACTACTTGTCCCTCTCCTGTTTCAATCTCCATCTCCCTTAGAAAACTCTCTTGCAGTACGGGATATAAGTTTTTGTTCGAAAATCTTAAAGCTTATGTAGTAAAATAAGCTAGTAGTATAATAAGTGAATTTGTTAGTGATTTCTTATTTTGAGTAGTTTTTTTATGATAATATTAAGCTATGCAAAGTCTTTTTACATAGAGGAAAAAGGACTGAAAAGAATTGTTTCCCACTTTGTATGATTCTTCTAAATATATTTTATTATATGAATAATATTTATTTTTCATTCATAAAGATATAAAAGAAAAAATGTTTTTGCCCTAATGTAAAATTTTAATTTTACATAAGATTGATTTATTTTTATTTTAGATTGCAATGATTTAACAGTATTTTAAAATTATTATTATTATATAATTATGCATGTGAAAATATGAAGGATTGAAATTATGTATGACTTTTAAAGAAAACTAATGGATATAAGCTTATTATATATAAACGTGTATAATATTTATTGTGTATATAGTTATTTATAAGGAAGTGCTTTTGCATACTCATTAAATATTGAAATAAAAAGAAATAACATCTGGTAACTCGATTAATAAACCTCTTACAGACTGTTGTTATTGTATTATTATATTATGAACTTCTTTTGTTACTCTATATTTTTTATACTATTTTTCAAAAGAAAACTACATAGACACAAGTGACTTAATTTTTTTAAAATAAAATTATAACAATTTTTTTATACTTAAAATATAAATAGTATGATGTTTGAAATCTGATTTGTCTTTATCAATCTGTCATATTCGAAAGATTTAATTTTTAGTATCCTATAATTTTAATTAATATCATTAATCCAATTGTGATTGTTTTAATTTATAATTAATCTTATCTAATTTTACTCTCCGTAACTTAATTGGTTCGTATATTTTTTTTAAGAAATAAAACTTCCTCAAAATCGAATAAACACTGTGTAGTTTTTTTATCTATTAATAATATTCGTTTTCCAAATTGTAAAATAAACGCTTTATAAAGAAATAAAATTCATTTTTAAATAATAAAGTTTATTTTGTATATTTATAACATTAAAATTTGTTTTAAACATAATAATAAGGGAATGGCAGATTATTGTCGCTTGTTAGCATAATTGACGTCACAACGCTCGAGCCGGTGCAGTAAATGCTACTAAAATTAATAATTAAAATAATATTGCTATAATCTAACAAATTGAGCATTAAACTTGTCTATTATATAGGTTATATATAAATAAATTATATTAATAAATAGAAAAAACAATATATTTTAAATTAAGAGTATAAAAAAAATAAACTTTCTAAAAAAAACATTCAGATCTAATAAATAATTAACAAATCACATTGTAGGAATGTTTTCGGTTGCGAACATATTATTTTTCTTGTAAACAACTAAAATGTGTCTAAATTAAAGAGGCGACTACAAGCTTCCTTCTTTGAAGACTTTCATGTTTCTCTGAATTTAGTGGTATAATCCCCAGCATTTAAAGTCCCTTGTTGAAATAGACTTCTTTGATTTTAGGATAGTTCTTTTTGACGTTTTCCTGAAAAATAACAGCATTGTACTACAACAATATTCGGCTCGAAGGACCAAACAATGCTATTTGCAATTTTCATAGAGAATATATATTTATTCATATACTTGAAGCCGCCGGGGCTCAGCTGTATAACGTCACTGTAAATTCAACGGTTGGGGGTTTGATACCTACTCGGGAATAAATTATTTTATTCTTTCAGTAACAAGAAAAACACGTCCTTGACTTCCGCCATACAACGCGCAGTGTTTTTCAAATTAGGCGGTGCATGGAAAACGAAGTCTCTTAACACTAGGCTCTGCATAACCTGCAATATACACGAACCACGTGAAGCTAAAAACGCACCCTCAGTCCAGGATCCAGACTATCCACACTAATAGAAGCTCGTTGATCAAATATGGCGCAACACAGTGGCGTTGCGAATGTGACACAGAGCCCCACCAGGAACAGTTGGAAGGGCACCACCATCATGGGGCGTCGGCAAAAGAGGCCGCGTTTGGTCGCTATACTTGTTATTATCGGTGTTACCGCTGAAAACAAACACATGTATTAGATAACATTTAATTGTTTTATTTATTACTAACGACCTGCTCGCGGCTTGAACTATACAATTTTTTTTATCAGCTTCACGCTGCGGGATACAGCACACAGCAGGGTAGGCAGAGAGAACCTAGTGTTAAGACACTCCGTTCCCCACTTATCGCCGAATTCTGAAGGCATTGCGTGTTGAGTGGTGGAACTCAACGCAGCCCTTTGCCTAGACAACAGAACGAAGAAATGGAAATAATATAAGTTTAAATAAATATTTCACTTCCTCGAGCGGGGATCCCACCACCAGCATAACCCACAACCAGTCGATTTACAGTCACACTGTGCCCCTGTACCACGCCTGACCTCAATTATATTTACTTACAAATTAAATTTGCCAAAATTGTGAAAATTTCATTTAAATTGATCATTAGAGGCCAGTCGTGGCGCAGCGGCACGAGGTGTGACTGCAAAACCGACTGGTTGTGGGTTCGATCCCCACTCGAGGAGATGAAATATTTACTTAAATTTATATTTCCATTTCTTCGCTCTGGTGTCGAGGTTAAGCGCGGCGTTGAGTTCTGCCACTCAACACGCAATGCCTCCAGAATTCGGCAGAAAGTGGGGAACGGAGTGTCTTAACACTAGGTTCCCTCTGCCTACCCTGCTGTGTGCGGGATACAGCGTGAAGCTAATTTAATTTAATTTTTAATTTCATTTAAATTGATTAACCAGTTTCTGAGATTAACACGTCCAAACGCATAGACACACAGACAGACATACGAGTAAATGCCCTAAATAATAGATTTTTTCATATAGCTTCAATGTACATACAGCGAACAGTTACAATTTTCTCAAATGTATAGTTACTAACTTTTAATTACAATCAAATGAACTAGGAGTTGTGTGTCACTGACTGTGCGTACCGTAAGGTACACCTAATGGGATACTACAAACAAACGTGATGTAACAAAGACTCTATTTTCTTCCCTGAATAAAATATAAAATCCACCTGTTATTAATATACTCAAATGTTATTGCTTAAGACGAGACGAGACTATTCAATTTGAATTTGAAATATATTGAATAGTCTCATCTAGATATAATATCTAGTATTAATTTAAAACAATTGGGAAACAACTTGATTTTGTCAATAGCAGACTAATACCATATATTAAAAATGTTTTGGTTTATTGCAAAAGAATTCTACTATTTAACGTTCGACTGTTTAACGTCTAAAACATTGATTATAATTCACGAAAGAATTAATAAAGGCATGGAGAACATAGAGAATCTGTTTAAGGAAGAAAACAAATAGAAGAACTGAAAAGTCACTTTCCAATAATAAAAATAAAAGAAACTTTCCAATATAATAATATCTTAATTGATAGAATTTTCATTGATTCTTTTGGGAAAATAATATTCCAATATGGTGTACCTAAAGATATGACTAAAATTGATAAAAGTGAAATTAGCATTAAGTAAAAATAAAATTTTAGAAACAACATTAATTTTAGCGTAAGTTCATTCTTTTGGTAAACGTTATACAATAAACGGTAAAAACAGTGAAATGCTGTCGCGACGGTGTTGACTAATGTCTGATTGCACGCGGTGATCATAGATTAGAATTTTTATTCTTCGGTTTGAGACGAAATCACGTATTTTGGTCTATATTTTATGACAAAAAATACTTGCGGAGTAATTGTTCACTAGCGAAAAAACTTATAGAGATCGTCTTGGCGCAGTGACACAGCGTGTGACTGTAAACTCGCCAGATGCGGGTTCGATTCCCACTCGGGAGAAGAAAATTATTTAATGTTCTGAATTTTGCTGTATTTTGCCACTTAACACGCAATATTTTAAATATTTTGCTGTACATGGGGAACGGAATGTCTTAAGGTTCCTTTTGCCGGATATTATATACTATACAGTGGGATAAAACTTATCATTGTATTCTTCTAGATTTTCAAAAATGTATATATAAAACATTTAAAATTCCTTATACATAGACTTAAACAAAAATTAACGAAACTCACTCATGCCAGGCAGTGCCATCAGGATCCTGGAGATGCAGACGAGCCCGATGCCGTACTTGGCGGCGCGCTTGGACTCGCCCACGCGCGTGCCGTCCGCCGTGAACACGGGCGTGCCGTTCAAAAGCTCACTGGAAACAAAAACATACTACACTGTATCCCGCAGATAGAAGGATAGGCAGAGGAAACCTAGTGTTAAGACATTCGTTCCTCACTTTCCGCCGAAATCTGGCAGTATTGCGTGTAGAGTGGTGGGACTTAACGCCGCGCTTTGTCTCGATATCAGAGCGAGGAAATGATAATAGTAAATATGTATTTATTTACAGTAGTACGCTTGTGCCCCTGCGCTACGAGTGGCCTCAGTAAGTAGTAATAATATGACAAGTAAAAATTAATAAGAGGCCAGTCGTGGCGCAGTAGCACGAGGTGTGACTGTAAAACTGACTGGTTGTGGGTTCGATCCCCACTCGAGGAGATGAAATATTTACTTAAATTTATATTTCCGTTTCTTCGCTCTGGTATCGAGGCTAAGCGCGGCGTTGAGTTCTACCACTCAACACGCAATGCCTCCAGAATTCGGCAGAAAGTGGGGAACGGAGTGTCTTAACACTAGGTTCCTCTGCCTACCCTGCTGTGTGCGGGATACAGCGTGAAGCTGATTTATTTTTTTTAAGTAAAAATAATACTTTTGGTACACAAATATAAAGCAGTTTCTTTAGCTTTACGCATCTCCCGCATAAAGCATGGTAGACAGAAAGACCTAGCGTTTACACGAATGAACATCGAATGTGTAACCACCGTCTCAAAATAAAAATAATAAAAATATTTTCAGTGAGCTAACATTGCATTGATGTAAATCAAGACTTAAAGGGAATATATTATATATCGAAAAGCAACAAATATCCGATTCGATACGAGTTCAGGAAGTAAAATATTTGATTAGGCTCCTTTGACAATAGATAAATACACTATTTCTTTATGCTTAAATGAAATCAATTAATTATAAAAAAAAATAAACAAAAATTTACCCGCTTCTCATCATGGGAATGTTAATAAAGTTAGCGCCGCAGACTGCCGCGAATGGCACCAAGCTGGCGTAGATGGGGCTCATGTTCTGAAATTATAGATATTTCGTTTTATATTTAAACTGACATATTAATACAAATGCGTACATAAATTTATTAAAAAAAAATCAAATAAAACAATTAAGTTCAGTGTTAAGTATTTTTTTTTATTCGCCGTTTATTTAAAGGTTACGTCTTTATAAATTTGCAATAGTGTTATGGTTAACCTAGTGTAGCATTTTATATATATTTCGACAACTTTGCTTAATTTTACTTAACTTAACCTTATTTAATTTAATACAACTATTTTTAAGGAGCATCTAGAATGCCAAATGGTTTAAATAGATGAAAAATTAAATTATTGTCAGATATCTGGCTGTAGAACCATTGATACCACTTAGCTTCAGCATTAGAAAGATTAAAATTGTCAATACCAATCATTTATATTTGTTAATAATACCCAGTTTAACGTCACTCCTAATACATTAATCTATAACAGACAATTTTAAATACCAATAGAAAACAAATTGCATAATAAATATAAAAAGTTGTAATACGATTTACACAAGAGATTTACTTTATATCTTATCACAAGATAAGGTTTGGCCTTACGTGAGGAGGCGGTGTCAGTGACGTAGAATGTATGAAAATAAATACTCTACTCTTATTTACTATAATATTATAATGACTAATTTTAATATATTTGTTATGTCGTTATGATTTAAATGATAAGTAGAGTTCCATGAACATCTGTTTACATGGATTTGTTTGTTTATCCATCGTTGTCAAGTGCAGTCGTGCGATGGAAGGCAGCGTACTACCTACTTATTAATATAAAAAAAAATCAAATCAGCTTCACGCTGTATCCCGCACACAGCAGGGTAGGCAGAGGGAACCTAGTGTTAAGACACTCCGTTCCCCACTTTCTGCCGAATTCTGGAGGCATTGCGTGTTGAGTGGCAGAACTCAACGCCGCGCTTAACCTCGACACCAGAGCGAAGAAATGGAAATATAAATTTAAGTAAATATTTCATCTCCTCGAGTGGGGATCGAACCCACAACCAGTCGGTTTTACAGTCACACTTCGTGCCGCTGCGCTACGTCTGTCCTCACTTATTAATATATTTGTATTTATTTTTTTAGTTGAACTAAATAGCCTCTATTATTGATAAAAATGGGTATAAATAGTCACCCATCGGGTTATATATTTTTGTATTATACAGGTGATTGTTAGATATATAGATAGATTAAGTAATACAAGTGATAGAGATCATTTCGAGCTATTTTCACTCCATACAGCATGGAATGTCAAATGTCGGACGGGAACTGGAATTATTTCAAGCATTTTATTGAGTACATATAAATAAAATAAATCAGCTTCACGCTGTATCCCGCACACAGCAGGGTAGGCCGAGGGAATCTAGTGTTAACACACTCCGTTCCCCACTTTCTGCTGAATTCTGGAGGCATTGCGTGTTGAGTGGCAGAACTCAACGCCGCGCTTTTCCCTCGACACCAGAGCGAAGAAATGGAAATATAAATTTAAGTAAGCCCCTACTACCTCTCGAGCGGGGATCGAACCCACAACCAGTCGATTTTACAGTCACAGTTTGTGCTACTGCGCCACGACTGGATTGAGTACATAGGATATTTAGAAATACATATATTTTTGAATGATCAATATCTTTAACGGTAACATTTGCGAACACGCTATATGGGATAAAAATACTTAGTTGGAAATTACCCAGTAAGTAGGTAGTCCATCGATCGATATCGAACCATAATCACAATGTGGAATGAGATAAGAAGCATACTGGGAATTAAAAAGTAAGACCTAGAGTAGCAATTTCAATATAATTAAAAATCCATATATACTACCATCCATATATTAAATTAATAGATTCAAATTAACCTTGGCGTTATTAGTAGGTAATTAAATTAAAATATTTGAATAACATAACAACAAAATATCCAGATTAATTTTAACACATATTTGTGTGATAAGATTATGTAGTGCTAAGTGGAATATTTAATAAAAAAAAATGTTTATATAATAGAATACAATACATTTACTTAGTTGAAAAAAAAAACCTAAATCTAATTCATCAACGTCAAGGAAACTATCCATAAGACTGATTTATCATCCCTTTATCATTATATTTAACATGGACAGGGGTTTATTTGCAGTTAAGATAAGAGCGCACAAATTATTATCATATTCATATGTTATTTTTAGCCCTTTTTGTATCTCAGACAAAAATCAAATATACACCAATTTTGAGAACTGTCAGACAGGACTAGTCAAATTGGTATAGGTACTTAATTTATCTAGATAGAATTTGACGGTTCCCACCTTCCCAGGAATCTAGATTGAAGCTGGAAGCGTTGTTGCGTTTGAGTAGAACATTACAAAAGTCAAAAGGAAAGCTGTAAACAGAGTTGGTCAGTTCACAAATTTTATTCCAAATGTTTCCATAACAGTGATGACTAAAAGTTTAATATAGTATTTTACCTACTTTGATTTATGACTCGATTAAAATGTTATATCACATACCTACAAAAACATATATGCGTTGTAAATTTGTTTCAATTTAAGTTAAATTATCAGGATATAATAGTAAAAATTAAATGGAATCGCTTGATATTTCGTTATTAAATAAAAGGTAAGTCATATTGTGCCTAATTTATATATAATAATAAAATTATAGAAGCGTCTATTACAGCTGATTATAGGTCAAGTTCGGTTCAAGTTTTATCCCTTTTTACTCAATCGTGTAATCAATATTACCTATAAATAGATTTATCTAAAATTCTGCGTAATTTATAAGAAAATGCTAAACTAAATAATCAATATTACACGTATGATGTAAAAACATGTTTTCAGAGACATTACTAGTTTAAGCAAACAACGTTGTTTTCACAGTCGCGACTCGCGTAGCGCGTTATACGACACACCTCTTTAACTATGACGTCACAATGCACACATTGGGGGGACGATAACAATTAACGATATCACTGACAATGACTTTTTTGTTTATTTTATTATGACGTTGCATAAAAATTGTAAAGTTTTATGGCTTTTTAATATTTTAAGTGTGTTTTAAAATATGCGTTGTAAACACGTTGTAAAGGTAGAGAGAACCTAGTGTTAAGACACTCCGTTTTCCATTTTTCGCCGAATTCTGGACGCGTTGCGTGTTGAGTGGCGGAACTCGACAAAAATAAGGAGTTTAGACTGATTTTAGTTTATCAGAAGATCATTTAGTTTAATTTTTTATTTTTATTATGATATATATTATTTTTAAAACATCTCGATAAAGTGAACAAGGAAATGAACAGAAACAAAAATGTTATAACACCGCGCGATATATTGCAGTGACTTTATTCCGAGAAATTGCATTAGGTGCAAACACAAAAATTGCGAAAAACAGATGTATTAATGTTTTTTATTCCTGAATATTAAAATATAATCGAGAGTGTATAAATTTATAAGACTTAAAAAAATTACAAAAGTTATATTTCCTGTATTTTTTACTGTATGTAGGTACCGATATCTCTTTGAAAAAAAGTTTTTATTGATACAATAAAAGTGACCGTTATGTTACATGCATATCTGTTTTTTTTATATATTTTTTAAAAACAAGTACTGCTTTTTATGACTGCAATTTTGTGACGCATATGGATTAGAATAAACTAAATGTCATGATAATAAAAAAATGTCTCGCGCTTTTTTATTATTTTGTAGCGGCAATTAAAATTCTTAAATAATTTAAGTTTATTTAATATATGCAAGATTATTTATTCAATGTTATTTCCTTAAAATTTTAATAATAATTTGGTAGTGCGTGTCTACTTTTTTTTGAGGCCCGTCGTGGCGCAGCGGCACAAAGTGCGACTGTAAAACCGATTGGTTGTGGGTTCGATCCCCACTCGAGAAGATGAAATATTTACTTAAATTTATATTTCCATTTCTTCGCTCTGGTGTCGAGGCAAAGCGCGGCGTTGAGTTCTGCCACTCAACACGCAATGCCTCCAGAATTCGGCAGAAAGTGGGGAACGGAGTGTATTAACACTAGGTTCCCTCTGCCTACCCTGCTGTGTGCGGGATACAGCGTGAAGCTGATTTGATTTTTTTTATTTGTGTCTACTTTTATTACAATAAAATATCATAAATATATCATTAGTTTACTATAATTTTTATTGTCGTAATCTTTAACATGATAAGAATAATGACAGCATCCGGTACTACAATGTTTTTGAGAAATGTCGAGATTTTTGAACTTAGTGTAATAAAATAAATGTGATAACTGATAAGTATAAAGATATTATGATTTCTCAACTGAGTCACAGCTACGAGAGGATGTTAGATGTAATTTAAGTTCTCTGTTCTCCACACAACTCTTAATTTTCGAGACACGTCAAAACAAACGACATGTTCATTATGAGAACAAGGAAATGAAAATAATTCATTACTCGATAAGGAATCGAATTCGCAACCGTCGCTTTTACAGTCAGACGCCATCTGTGCCGCTGCGACACGACGGCCTTGAATATTGTCAGGAAAGAAAAAGAATATAAAATGTTTTTAATATGACAAATGTTGAGCGTTACCTTAACTTTGCTATTGAGGAAGAGTGCGGTGGACAGCGCGCCGCCGCAAGCAGCGCAATACGACGCCACTAGTTGTCTGACAAATAAAAGTAACATATATAATAAATAATATTTTATATCACCCAAGGCAATGGTTGTGTGTTCAAATCTCGCTCTGAAAAATGTTTCTTTGAATATTTTGAATGTAAGTCAACTTACACTATAAATGCATTAAATGCGATCATCGTAATTATATATTATTTTAATTAGTGGGATACTTTTACTACATCCCAAGTCAATATCTAGAGATATTTTTCAAGGAGGCCTTGTCTTTCTTAGTTAGTTAGTTAGTTTAGAACCGATATTGATGTGTAAAGGTCTTTTTTTATTTTTACAGGCTTAACTTTTTGCTGGTAAACATTCTGGGGTGGGCCGACGTTACATGGAGTATACACTCACGAGGTAGGCAGCGGGGCGTCGCCGGATCTGTTGGTGTAGTTGACGACCGCGTTGAAGGTCTGGTTGACCCACTGCCAGAACACCGTGGCCGCGGTCGTCTTGTAGAATGTTATCATGCCTGGAATATTACTAATATTGTAAAAAACTGTCCAATGGTCATATATCTTTAGTTTACATTTGATTTATAGCTTCACACTGTATCCAGAGGGAGCCTTGTGTCAAGACTCGCTGTTGCTCACGCACCATTCCATTTTCGCGAAATTGCAGGTTGAGTTTCGGAATTCAACGCCGCTTTGTCCACGGCACCAGATGTACGAGAGTGAGGAAATCAAAATTAATTTCCATAAATGAGAATCAAACTCCAATGAAAATAAAAAAAAATGTACATAGTAGATAAGGTCAAATTAAGACATTATATTAATATCAATAATACTTACAACCGGTGATCAAAGTATTCATAGGCGCCTGTGCGGACATGCGGCCCAGTACAAACATTTTCTCGCCGGTGTCGGGGTGAAAAGCGCTGTCATACAAATACTTGGTCGCCCATAGTTTATCTTCATCGTAGCCCGACGGCATTCGGCGTGATCGCCTATTTCAAATATTGATATATTATTATAAACTGTTTTTAATGTGCGATTCGAGAAGTACGGGTTGCAATCCTCTTTAGTTAACATTATTTTTTAAATATTGACTGTGCAACAATTTATAATATATAGAGTTAATTTAGAAAATATATTATAATTTAATACATTTTTATTATTTATTTTCGTCGTCATAGTTATCTTTACCACATATGGTAGGTACGTTATTATCATATAAAAAAATATTAGGACCTTGAATAAGTTTTTTTGAAAGATGGCGTTGCGGCACTCTAAGCATGGAATTTCGTACGGTAACGAATCACCAAAGTAGTACTATATGTAACCTCAAATTATAGTAGAATAGTGATGTTTGAAAAAATAGAATTAGAACTTATTCAAGGTCCTAATATACATTGTTAAGCAATATACTTATAAATTTCATATAAAATAATAATGAATTTAGCTAGTACAAAAAAGGTACAATATCTACCTAAATTCGGTGACAATACGTTTAGCCTCTTCCAGATCGGAGTTGCTGGCGAAGGCGTTCATAGGATTAGTCAATAGAAGGAAGTGTTTAGCGCGCCCCATGTACGTGCCCTGGTCGTACCGGGGCTTGTCCAGGTTTATGTGACTCATTTTGGAGGCTTATGCTAAAAAAAACGTGATTAGTAGGTACATATATTCACACGACTTTTTTAAATCAAATCAAAAATGAAAAGGCCGTAAGTAATTAGGAACCTCTCTGTCAGTCACTCAGTAGGTGATAATGAAAAAGTTGTCTAAACAATAGATGTAATGCGTAATATTATACATATAAGTTATTTATATAACATTATATTATGTGTACTTAAGTGATATTTTCTCAATGAAATGTGCATCACAATGTCATTGTATATTTACCCAAAGATTAAACTTGAGCACTGAACAAAGGAGGTAAACATGAAGAAATATAAATATAATCTTAATACTTTAATAAATCATAATTTGTGATATTTGAGGCCATCGAAAGAGAGAGTATACCTAGTACTAACTGTTATTAGATATTCCAAATTTATATTATATTTTGAAAATTAATTTTGTTGTAAAATTAGGTAGGTAGTATGTTTTCCCTTTCGTAGGCTCCTTGGGATCTTATATGATTATTTTAAAAAAATGGTATGGTCGATACTTGCCCTAGATCGCCTTACATATTAAGCAATAGCGTCAAGACGCAATTGTTTTTTTTTACATATTCGACGTATGCTTATATTATTATTATACTTATTGTTTTCTAGACACTTGATATAAATTTTTAAAAATTGCTATAAGCTAAAACATATGAATGTCTCAATTTTCAATATAACGATTTCTTTTTTAAAAAATAATTATTTAGCAATGTGCCATTCAATATAAAACAAGATTTTATAGTCGTTATAAATCAGTGTCAATCAAAGATTTAAAATATGAAAAAATATAGTATTACATATCATACAATTTATACATATATCTTTAAGTTTTCTTCAGGAGATGAGTAGCTTCACTATATAGTATCGATAATAGCTTTGTTCTAATTAATGTGAGTGATAACTTAATAATATAAACATACTAAATGTCACGGGCACGTCTTATCTCACGAAATTCTTCTGCAACGAACGTGATAAAACAGCTGGGTTAATAACTACTATTTTTTATCAAAAAATAATATTTCAAAATTCGAATTATGAAATATAAACTTTGAGGCAAAGCGCGGCGTTGAGTTTCGCCACTCAACACGCAATGTCTCCAGAACTTGGCGGTAAGTGGGGAGCGGAGTGTCTTAACACTAGGTTCCCTCTGCCTACCCTGCTGTGTCCGGGATACAGCGTGAAGCTGATTTATTAATTTATTTTTTAATTCATATTATAATGTAAGTAGTGTTTGTTTGGTTTGATTATATCTTTATTAAAATCACTATAAAATACATAGTGTTTTATTTCGATATGAACTTTATATCTAAAAGAGATTTTGTTACGAAAATTCCCCGTCTGCGATGTTCATAAGTTACGAAACACCCTATTGAATCAAATTTATGCTGTTTTGCATTACTGTAATCGTATTATAGTAATTGTATCGTAGACTGATACGTTATATACGTCGTATTATTAAATTAAGAATCAATTCGTTTGTAAAAATCTAAATATTATTATATACACTTCATTTCTATAAATCACGAAACGATTTTGTTATTATGTGTCTTCTAAAACACAGTGTTAGAGTGAAGAAGTCATCCGTGATTTTAGTCTATGGTACTACAAACTTACCCATCTGTCCATAGATTATCTACTCTTGGCACCCGCAGGCGCCACCTACCCTGACGGTTGGCGCGAAAACATCTGTCAACTCATAGTCTTCACGTTTCATTCAATCACCAGCAAGTCCTACTTGCTAACACTGTGTTTTATCCAACACATAATAATTGTTTTGTTGTAATGCAAAACAGTTATATTATCTCTCTGTAGTACTAGGACGAAATTTGAATGTTTGTTATATCATTTAATTTGGATATTTATTAAAATATAGATAATGAAAGTAAATTGGCTAACAAAAAATATGCATATAGACGTACTGTTTGTTTTAATAAATTATGATTTATTCCAAATGCTTACGTAATTAACTGGTTGAATAAATATTTCATGTTTTATTTAATATGTGAATATTACTGTCTCGTATATTCATATAATAATTATTGTTTTATAATTATTTAAATAGTAAGTACATTATAGTAATTTAAATATTTTCATTTTATAATAAATGTAAAAAAGTGATTTTTTAAATTAAAGTAAGTAAATTTAGTTCATGATAATCATGCTTGGATATTAATTGTGCTGCCTTTATTGTAACAATATCGATTTATTGGCTTAGAGTTAATTAGGAACGAACGTTATTCTGCAAATTAATAAAGTAAAAAGTATGAATTAAAGGTCTAATCATGCCTTGTTATACACGTACGAAACAAAAGTATTGGAATTAAGATAATTTCTTAATGTTTATTTGTGCATATTATTATATCATAAGTACAGATTATTTAAGTAAAGGCAAAAAATTGTAAAAAAAATAACTCACCACAAAATTTTTAAATGAAATTTTAAATAAAATTTA
Organism: Heliconius hermathena; assembly: GCA_013403705.1. NCBI lineage: Eukaryota > Metazoa > Arthropoda > Insecta > Lepidoptera > Nymphalidae > Heliconius > Heliconius hermathena. Next base: position 55,683 of record JAAIXJ010000462.1, on the reverse strand, counting down.
TATGTTTATTTACTCCAAGTCACTGTAGTTCAATAGTTATACACATGATTTTTTGATTTTTTCTTCACTTAAAATTTTATCGGAATATTAAGTTCAAATGTTGCGCCGTCAGAAGACCTCGAATAATGACGTAAAATCAATTCGTTCGCTGCCTTGCCTATTAAAAAGTTGCCATAACAAAAAGTAAAATATTATAAAATATCTGTATAAATTTACACAAATTATAAATAAGTTGTAATTATATATTTAACGGTATAATACATTAGTTATAAATTAACAAGCAATAATTTATTGAAAATATTAATGAGAAGAGTTTCAATCCTTATATATATGCATAAAAATTACAACACTATACGGTTCGTTCCACGTAAATAGAAATTAAAATTTTGATTTCAAAACTTACATAAATATTTAAAAATATTAATCGGCAAAGAATATAAAAGGTAAATTATAATAAAGTTTTTTTAGTAAAAATATAATAAAGTTTTTTTAGTTGTTTATTTAAAAATATTGAGTTCAAAATATATTACGTAGAATGAAAAATTATTCGCAAAAATTACGTCTTGTCAAGTAAGACCGAGTAAGACGGTCCAAAAATACCAATAATTATTGAATAGCCTTTTTTGAAGGTTTTGTATATTTTAAATATGTCTCTTATAACCAGAAACGTTTTTCGTACTTTAATTCAGGTATGATACTTTTTATTTAATCGATAATAAATAGGGGTCGTTATTAACATAAATCTGTTTCGTAACTACTTGAACTTAAAATAAACCTTGATAAAATTGTAATTATATGTTTATATTGCTAGATGAAACATATTAGAATTTACTGCAAAGCATTAAGAACACAGTTTCAAAAAAGTCTGTATCGTCCCCAAGATATCAAATAACCTCACGTGATATTACTTAATTGATAGACAAAAGGATTTTTATTATTGAAACGTAATAAGTGTTCTATTTTCAGGGTTCTCAGCACGTTGGCAAAGGTTTGCACACTAGTGCGGTAAACTCCGATAAAAACGTATGTTTTGCGCCCCTTAACATCAGCACTTTGGTGAGAATTACTAACTGGTTTACTAATTTGCACCTTTTTTCCTTAAAGTAGAATATAGCAGCTGTTATATTATATGTAGGCAACATGTTTCTCTTACAAATTATTGACGTGATATTTTTACATATACCTGATATACTTATATATTTTTTTATTATTAATGTAAATTATAAGTTTTTATTCATTTATTAGATTTTTAATAGATATACAAAGTAGAAATGAATTGTTACTTGCTTTATTACTTGTTTCCTTACATAGCCTTTTCATAAACAGGCTAAAATGTCTAATGATGACAAACATTATTAATATGAAATTTATAAAAAAAATCTTGCTTGATTTTATTTACTTATAAGTTTATTTATCAGGATCTACTCGTTCATCCCAAGATGAAATCGTAAGACTTTATTTAAGATTTGCATGTGTTCATGTTGGTGTCTCATAAGACTATTCTATTCATAATACAAAATTATAAAGGGAACATTATATCTAGTTCTTGATTTATATAAAAATAAATACATTTATTTATGTATTTACTTAAGGCTGTCTTGGCATAACGGCACAGTGCCTGCCTGTAGACAATAGATGCGGGTTCCATTCTTACTCAGAGTAAGGAATTATTATTATTTTCTCACTGGTAATAAGACAAAGAGTGGCATTGAATTGCTCTGCTCAACAAGTTTCAAAAATGGGGGTGGTATAATAATAAACATATTACTATGGCTAGCACAGATATAATGTTGTTTCAATTACTTATTTTAATCAGATTCTATACATTAGGCCACTATTTTAAAAGAATAGAATAGTTATTTATGTCCTTAGCATGTTTTATTAGTTCCAATAGCAGTTTTGATGTTCATTTATTATGCAGATCCAGAAAGTTATCTGGTCATCATGAAAATATATATAATTGGCATTAATAAATTGACAAATTAAAAATAAATAATGGCACATAAAAAAATGGTAAAACATGGTATTTCTTAAATATTACAGGTAATTGAAATAAATAAGTATTTTTTATATTTTTTGTGTCATTGGACTTGAATTATGAACTTTTGGGGCATTTCTAAAAAGTGTTGTTACATTCAAAATATTTATTTATTATTTTCTAAAACAATATGATAATAAGTTTTCAATGTTAGTGTCTCTGGATCTGTTATATCATAGCATGCATAATAGTATTTCACTCCCCGTCAAATGCAAGCTTTATGTTGTCCAGATGCCAGTAACAAGTAACTATTATATATGTTGTGTGTTGTCCACAATCATCATTTTTATTATTGATTTCCTGTTTAATTATAAATTTCAATGTTCAGAAAGTATATGAAATGAAAAAAAAATAAGTTGCAATATTATTTTAAAAAATATACTTAAAATATGTGAAATTTGTACTAAAATATAGAATGATAAAAATTCTAAGTGATACTTATTTTGATAATATATTATTATATTGATTGATTATATAAAAATAATAAAATACATATAAAAAAAAACAAAACACATATGCAACAATTTATAATTTAGAAATAATGAAATGTAAAACATGTTTTAATATATGTATAATTGGTTTTAATTGAAATATCATTTAAGCCCATATACAATAAAGTTTTATGATACAGCAAACAACTAAGGAGGGTCGCATTAAGTGCACTCTGATCCCTGGAGATGGTGTTGGTCCAGAAATGGTTTACTCTGTTCAAGAAGTTTTTAAGGTAATATTTAAGTTTATATTATATTGTCCTTATATTTTTTACAGCTTCACGCTGTATCCTTCACACTGCAGGGAAGGAAGAGGGAACCTAATGTTAAGACACTCCATTTCCCCTTTTCCGCCGAATTATGGAGGCATTGCCCGTTGTATGGCGGAACGCCGCGCTTTGCCTCGATACCAGACCGAAGAAATGAAAATATAAATTTAAATAAATATTTAATTTCCGCGAGTAGGGATCCCACTCACCACCAGTCGCGTTTACAGTCACACTTGTGCCCCTGCACCACGACTGGCCTCTTTTTCTTAGTGTTACATTTTATGCTCGCATATAGCAGGAATATTCAGGTGGCTATATTCCGCCCTCTGCTTTCTGACACTGAATTCAAAACTGAACTTAGTGGCAGAACTCAAGTCCACATTTTTTTCATAACATATTTAACATAACTTTGCCTTGTTATGAGTATGCAAATGAAAATATTAAATGTTTTATTCCTACGTGCAGTAATCGAACCAACGATCATTAAGAAATAATAATAATGAAAAAAAAAACCTTTTCAGGCAGCAAGCATCCCTGTGGACTTTGAATCGTTTTTCTTCTCCGAGGTGAACCCGACTTTGAGTGCACCACTTGAAGATGTCGTCGGATCCATTGCCAGGAATAAGATATGTATTAAGGTAATAAATATGAAAATTAAATATATTTTGGTACAAAGAAAACAGCTTTCATTAATTGACTTTCTGTTTTATTTATAATCAAGACTATAAGGATTTGAATTTAGGAGGAGCTCAATATGCTAATTATATGTTTAGGATTTCAAGATATTTCAAAATTAACAGTAAATATAGCCTTCCATTACAAATGGAATATCTACATTGAACTGAACTAGTAATTCTGGAGATAAGTGTGCTCAACCAGGTGAAGAGTCACATTTCATATTTTCACTTTTATAATATTATAGTAAATATTAAAATAACACATTATTTTCCAGGGCATCTTAGCAACGCCAGATTTCTCCCACACTGGTGAATTACAAACTTTAAACATGAAATTGCGTAACGCGCTCGATTTATATGCTAATGTGGTGCATGTGAAGTCATTACCAAATGTAAAATGCCGCCATCATGATGTCGACTGTATTATTATAAGAGAACAAACCGAGGGCGAATATTCCGCTTTGGAACATGAATCTGTGCCTGGTAAATAAAATGATTATTAGCTTCACGTTTTATCCCGCACATAGCAGGATAGGCAGAGGGAACCTAGTGTTAAGACACTTCGTTCCTCATTTTTCGTTGAATATTTTGGAACATTTCGTATTGAGTGGTGGAACTCAACGCCGCGCTTCGTTAATCAAGGCAAGCCAGAGAACTAGGATAGATTACAACTGCCCTCTTGAGGACTCAGGTCTGTGGGGTTGCCACTCCCCAACACTCGTCCTAACCTGCCCTGTGGGTTTATTATTTTTTTTGAACCTATTGTTAAGACACTCCATTCCGATTAAAACACTTCCTTTCCTCATTTTTCGCTGATTCTGAAAGCATTGTGTCTTAAGTGGCAGATCTCAACGAGTGTTTTGTCTTGATGCCAGAGCGAAGAAATCAAAATGTTACATATTTCATTTCTTCGACTGGGAATCGAACCCACAACCTGTCGCGTTTACAGTCTCATGCTTGCGTCCCTGCGCCGCGACTGGCCTCTAAAATCTATTCTCCTCCTCCTTAAATCATTACTTTATAAAAAAATCAAACAAGTGCTAAACCCAATTTTTATCTGTTCCAGGTGTAGTCGAATGTCTTAAGATCATAACGGCTGCTAAGTCCGAGCGTATAGCAAAGTTCGCCTTCGACTACGCGGTCAAAATGCGCCGCCGTAAAGTTACGGCTGTACACAAAGCTAATATTATGAAGCTGGGTGACGGATTGTTTTTAAGGAGCTGTGAAGAGGTGGGTTTATTTTATTTTGTAAAACTAGTTTATTACCTTTATCTGTACCTATATTATAAAAACTTGCTACATCATTTTTATTAATTTTTTGCTGTCTGATTTGGTTGAAATTTTTAATGTGTTTCCTTTTTACGATAACACTACAACTTCCTACCCTAAATGTTCTTACTAGGACGATCAGAATATTTTTTTTTCTGTTCCTGTTGGTATATCACTTAAAAATTTTTTGCTAAATTTCATAACTGTAGATGGATATTTATGTGCAAGAGTACAATGGAAATGTACCTTTTGTGTATTGATTACGCGCGAGTTTCATACAAAATTTAGCAAAAACCATGCATAATGGCTTGTAAATTTTGTTTATGTTGTCTTAGAAGCTTATTTTTTTTGTGCCCTAAGGAATATTCATTTCACTTCGATACCTCCATCCCATCTTGAGACGAACTGGAGTACAAAAAGAATATTGTAGGCTAATTTAAATGTAAAAAATACTTTCAGATGGCAAAACTGTACCCCCGCATCCAATTCGAGAAGATGATAGTGGACAACTGCACGATGCAGATGGTGTCGAACCCCAACCAGTTCGACGTGATGGTGACGCCCAACCTGTACGGCAACATCGTGGACAACCTGGCCAGCGGGCTGGTGGGCGGCGCGGGCGTCGTGGCCGGCGCCTCCTACAGCGCCGACTGCGCCGTGTTCGAGCAGGTGCGTGGACGTATCACGCGACGTTCATATTTCTTCAATTTAGTTACGTTTTTGCGGTTTATTAGAAGAAAAGTTCTTATAATAAAGTTCTTAATGTAAAGTGATTATAATAAATTTATTATATAATAATTTCTTTAAATTACATGATTTAATTAGAGCAGGGAAATGATTATTTAAATATAATTATTTTACCTAAAGGGGAATAAAAACACGACCGTAGTATTTTACAATAAAACGCTGTCCTATAAGACGCTACCCCTTGCATACCGCCACTCAATACGTAATGGCTCGAGAATTCGGCAGAAAGATCTTAACAGGAATAGAGTGTCTTAACACTAAATTTCTAAATTGACTCTGCATACCTTGCTATGTACAGGGTACAATGTGAACCTAAAATGTATATATATTTTCAGGGAGCTCGCCACATTTTCTCTGGTGCCGTAGGCAAGAACATAGCGAACCCGACCGCCATGTTACTCTGTTCCGCTAATTTACTTTCGCATGTTAATTTACACTCGTACTCAGCTATGATCAAGAATGCTATTAACAAGTGAGTATTGTTTATTTTGTTTATAATTTATTATTTTTCTAATTGTTGACAATAATACTCAATAACACTTTTTAGCCTAAGATCCCAAGGCCCCCAGATCTATGTCATTTTAGCAAAGCTGAAATTTTGAGGATTATTAGTCTAATATGTATAATAGTTAAAATGGTATGAGTATTTACGAACTTGAAAGTAAAGCCTTTCAGAGGTAGCGCCAACTAAATGTAAATAAAATGTATATAATACTATACTACTTTAAAGTAGAAACGCTTGTGTTTAAATATCTTTTTAAGAATAAAGTAAAAAATGTATATTTATTATTACTATCAGACTTCCAGAGTCAGAGTCAAAAAGTTGTTTAAAGTTGAGGTAAACTACGTTATACTAGCAAGCCTAAACTACTAAAAATAAAATGTAAAATAAACATAACTTCAACTGATTCTTAACAGAAGTAGATTATCTGCAAATCTCATTGATATCTCGGTATTGTAGGATTGTAAACTTACAATTGATTAAACGGAACCTAGATATAATAATAAAATATATATTATAAAGATCATTAATATATTTCCCTAAATAAAATATTTAATTTATATTTCAGAGTTTTAAAAGATGGGAAAGTAAGAACAAAGGATCTTGGAGGCCAATCTACTACTAAAGATTTTACGTATGCAATCATCCACTGCCTCGCCTAACTTACTACAAAAAATGGTAGCGAATCTATATTTAAAAATCGATTTTTTTTTTTTTTTTTTAATTTTACTTATTTCCTTCTTAGTAAAAATTTAGGGACGCGAAAATCTTATCGGATTATAATTATCGAGTATTAAAAACGTCAGTCGAATGTTACTCATAATATTTAAATATTAGATTTGATTTTCCAATGTCAAAACAATTTTTTTAATTTTTTTTAATAATTTTTAGTAATAAACGTTCATTGTTTTATTTTTTCACGACTTTTCTATAAAGATTCGCCACTTCATTTAGACAATTTACTCATAGAGTAATAAGCGTAATTTATTTAAATTATTTATATCGTTTTCAGAATGTGATCTGTTAATGTCATAGACAACATATGTCAGTATTGTTTAAGTATAAAGTTACCAGATAAAATAAATTCATTAATTGTTTCAATGAACTTTTGTTTTATTTAGTTTTATTATTTTAACTAAAAATATAACAACGCTGCACGCATATTAAGAGGTGTTTTGGGTAATCAAAAATTATAATTTTTACCCAAAACCTAAATCATTTTTGTTCTATACAAAAGTGTAAAAGATAATAATATCCATATATTATATATTTTCTGATTACAAAATAAGAAGACGAATTATTAAATATTTTCATGATGGTTTGGCCGACGATGCCCTAGTGTAATTAGATTAGTCAACTTTACGACTTAACTACGCCACGATGATGTCTTATATATTTTGTAATTAACAATGTAATTTTTCAGTACTCAATCCAATTAAAATATAAATAAGTTTAAACATTTATAAAACCACCCTATACGCCAAGAAAACACCACATTGAATGATTATTGTTTATTGCTGTGATATATTTGTTTTGTTACAATGTTGCTATAATGATTAAATAAATTGTAGAAGAAATGTACATAATTTATTTAATGTGAATAAATGTTCAGAAGATATGCGATATAGCTCTGTGAGCAGCTAGCCTTTTTACTCTGTCCGTTATGACATATTTAAGAGCGTTTGGTGGGACCTGAAAATAATTTGCGTAGTATTAATGATTATTTTTTTTAATTATTTTGAAAACGCATAAAAAGTTTGAGCTGCGAGTGAGCCGCAGGTTCGGGTGTCACTATATTAAAATTTTTATACATGTTGTCAAAAATATATTTCTAACCTGTTACACTTAAAAAATATTAACAATTATAAATAATAACTTGGAAGCATCTATAAATGACTCAAAAATATTGAGACCTTATATAATTTTAGTATCCAAAAAGTTTTTCTTAACAATGCAATACTTAATCTAAAAATATTTAGTAAAGTATAAAAAAATACAGTATATATATATATATATATATATATATATATATATATATATATATATATATATATATATATTTTATTTTTTTTTATAAAAAAATCTTTATTTTTCTAAATTAAATTAGAGCAAAACTTAAAGACAGTTTACCTTTACTGGATCTCTATACCATTTTTCTTTTGATAGCCTCCTATACATTTTGAATTCAGGGAAATGACAAATTTGATTGATTCGTGGTAACAATAATTCCAAAGGTTTGCCTTGACCTCTCTGTAATTAATACACATACATTTTATTTCAAATAATTGAAGTATAGATATTGGTAAATATGTAAAAAATGATTTTTAGACAAAAAGGAATGAACGTATTGTTATTACGTTTCGTTCTGCACTTTCATCAAAATCATAATATCAATAATTGTATTAGGTATATATTAATATATAAGACAATTATTCATCCATATAATATATAATTTAATTATTGAGGCCAGTCGTGGCGCAGGGGCGCAAAGTGTGACTGTAAAACCGAGAGGAGATGAAATTTTTGTTTAAAATTAATATTTCCATTTCTTCGCTCTGGTGTCGAGGCAAAGCGCGGCGCTGAGTTCTGCCACTTAACACGCAATGCTTCCAGAATTCGGCAGAAAGTGGGGAACGGAGTGTCTTAACACTAGGTTCCCTCTGCCTACTCTGCAGTGTGCGGGATACAGCGTGAAGCTGAAAAAAAATAATTCACCAAACACGCACCGAAACTTGATGCGTGGTGCAAAAAAATAAAAATCTAAATCTAAATCCATATTTAAAGTGTAGAATATAGTGTTTCAGCACTACGTGGGAAATGAGAAAAAGTAACAAAAATCTTTTGAATTGTTGGATTTTGAAACAAACCTTAAGCGGCGGTGGTCTAAAGTCTTTTTTAGGTGCTGCAATGTGGCTAATATAGTCCATATGTTTTTTCCATTCGCTTTCCGTCCAGCCTCTTTTTTTCTTCATGTCTTTAGTATCTTGTTTCTTGAGGTCGAGGACGCAGTTTGCTAATTTTGAGTAACAGGTGGCGTTGGCGGCTTCGATCATACGATCGATGCGTTCTAAACGTTCAGGGCTAAATCGGTGCTTGTACATTCGTTTTATTATTAGGAAACGTCTAAAATAGAAAAACTATGTTATAGTAGCCGCGGACGAAGCTCTGGCTACCGCGCTAAGAATGAATATTTAGTCATATTATAAAAACTATAATTTATCGCCATATATAAGAGCGTGTGGAGCAATATAAAATGTTTTTAAACGTGAAAATGAGAGATTTAGAATATTTTAGTAACATCTACAGTATTTACACTGCGTAATGCGTATTATTGTACGAGATATATATCATAAAAGCCAATTTCGTTACATAGAGAAAGGCAATAATTTCAATCTCTTCAACTTGATTACAATAATTTACACTTACCGTAAATAAGGCCATGCAACATCATTTACTCTATCCGATATGTGACTATTTAACGCAGACTTCCTAATACCTCTAGGGTTCAACGCCGGCATGCCTTCCCCCGTGTCTATAATATATTTCCTCGGTACACTCAAAATGTTCAATCTTTTCTGTATTTTGTAAGGAAATGTGTTTGTCGGTGGATCGTATTTTGGCTTCCCCATGGTGACTGTGGTAGATTTGCTAGCTAATCAGAGAGTTATATTGAATATTGGATGGACTGGGATTACATTTTGCTATTTGTTTATACTTTCATGTGTGTTCCCATTGCTTGTTGTTTTTTGACAACTTTGACATTTTGTTTTTTTTTTTGGTGGAGTAATTAGTAATTTATAATTGACTAATCTCGTTGGTACAAAGCTAAAAAAACAGTTTTAATATGATCCATAAGATATTCTCGAATTTGTATGGTTTCATAAGTGAAAAAACCGTTACCCTTACACTGAATTATTTAGCTTTACGCTGTATCCCTAGCGAATCAAACATTCGGGCCTGAAGTTCCTTGAAGTAGAGAAAATATCAAAATTCTAAGTCAACGTAATAAAAAGATACGGCTATTTATGCTCCACACAAACATATAAGGAAAAGTGACCTTCAATTATAATTCTTGTTAATTTAGATTCATGAACTTTAGCAAGTAGTATGGTCTTTATTAATTGTTAAAAATTACTACTTGATTTTGGACTCAAACAATTTTAACCAAAATTTATTATCATAAAAAAAGTGGAAGGAAAAATAAAACTTGTTGTTATAATTTTCTATAGACACATGTATTTTCTTTTCAAATCCAAAGACATTTCACAACAAAATACTGATCTCAACAACCTTTTTAATAAATATTTGTTTTTACACATTTTTTTCACATCTGTTTCACCTATAAAACCAGTCATGTGAATATAATTTTTATACAAATGTATCAAAAATGCTTTTAAATTGCTTTCGGTACTGTATATTGACAATAATTTTTGTTTGACACTGTTTAAAAACTTTTTAAGCCTATACAATTCAAAGTAATAAGATATTTTTTTTTTAAAGTTGTCTCTCGCCAATAAGGTAGGCAGAGGGAACCTATTGTTTTGACGTTTCGTTCACCACGCACTATCCAATTTTCGAGTCATTGCGCGTTGCGTGGCGAAACTCAACACCGCGCTTTGGCTTCTTACCAAAGTAAATTAAAATAATTCAATCCTCCGATAGAGAATCGAAAGGAAATCGCAACACGACAGCCTCAAGTTAAAGTATTATACATAATATAAATATTTTTCGCTAAGTTTAATATTACAGTTTAACATTTTTTACTAATTTCTTCTTAAACAATGTCAAACTATTTAATTATTGTGTATCTTATTTTATTATAGAAGAGTAACAAATTCATTTATATTTTGATTTTAAACACAAATTATATAAAATATCAGAACCATAATCATATAAATGGATATTATCTTATAACTATTACATTAAAATGTATAATGAAAAAAATACGTAAATAGCAACACTGGCAAAGTTTTAATGTAGACCAAAATTTTTATAGGTGAACACTCTATATGGAATTCAGAATACGTAAATGACAAGTTTCATATAACATACACAGTCCGTGTGGTGTAAGCTGATCTTTGGACTTGTGTGAATGTAGAATACAATATTGTAGATGTGACGACGGAACCATTTATTATTAACATAGACAACATAACTGATGAGAGCGAAAATGATGAGAATCCTAGTCCGGTGTGCAGAAGAATTTGTATATTTTATTTTTAAAAGATTTTTCCGTCTCTAATTTTGGTGATCACTCACACAAATGCTTAGCTTAGCTTACGTGTACATTAAAAACCATAGTTAAATAATTTAAAACAAATCATTTGCGTATCTGTCCCACAGGAATGTCGTTAGACATCTCTAATTGACAATACTGAGCCAAAACATATGAAGGCTTTGCCATATTTATTTTTTTAAATAATTATATACATAAAAAATATTTTTTAATCATATCTATACTTAGAAAATAATTAAGTATAGACAATAAAAAAATCCAAATTTGTTCTTAAACATTTATCAAAACATGTTTTTCTTATAGTAAGCAATAACTTCGTAACAAGAATATATGAATATATATATATATATATATATGTTTTTAGTTAATTTATGCAGGGCAGTGTGTAGTAGTAGTGATATAACGGGTACGAATGTAATACATGACAAATGGATACATGATAATTCTACGAAGATGTCGACCCAGTCTCCTCCTATGGATAAATGAAATTAGTTATTACTTATTAGTATGTCTGCCTGAAATATTATAGAAAAAAAAATGGAAACATGTGGTTGGATAAATACAATATGTTTTTTTGCTTAGAAAGTTAGTTCTGATGCTGAAGCAGCTAAAGTACGTATTTAAATATAGTTTTACTGTAAAAAGAATAATTTCTGCAAATCTTTAAGAAAAAAATAGTCAAATCATGGTGGATGATTATGATTGATTTATTGAAATGTTATTTATTATTTATAATTTGAATAATTTTGGTTCTAGTTTGAAAGTAGAAAAACATTTAAAATGAAATATTATTAAATTTCAAATATAGCGAAAAGTATCACTATATAATTATCACTGCGTAATAATTTTAATTTATTATAAAATATATTTTTGTACTACAAAGTTATGTATTTGACATCCTGTCCCACTAATATTATAAATGTGAAAGTTTATTACTTGTTCCACCATCACGTAAAAAGTACTGAACAGATTTAGGTTAAACCTTCCAGTACTATAGTTTATATATCAGAATAACACATAGGATATAATTTATGTAAAGATTTTGTATAACTTAGCTTAATATAACAAATAGTTTAAGCGGATGGAGCCATATTTGGGTTGGGTCTAGTTTTATATATTATATAAAAACAAGTATTACACCTGGCTATTTGACATCAATGGTTGCAACGACGCCGGGTTCGATGTCGGATACTGGGTGGAGATTTTCTGGCATTTTTTTGTGGGCATTTCTGTTTCTGACGCTGGAATATTATAAGAAAATAGTTTTAATAGCTTATTTGAATGTTTTTTTATGTTATACTTTATATTATTGAATCATGCAAAGCGGCTAGAAATTTCTATTACAGTGACAGAAATTGACGATTACTTTGTATTATTTATTAAACATTATATTTTTTAAATACTTCTGAATTCAATTCCAAAGTTCATGGAGACAAAATCATACGTCTAAAATTATCAAACCACATAAATAATTATGTAAATATGTTAAAAATTCATCGTTTTATGTCATACATCAAAAATGTATACAATACATAAAACAATTGTCTTTTTAATTAAAACAAACTACTAAATAAAAAAACACTGTATTCCATTTTGTCATTTGAACGTACAACCACGTCGTGTTGACAGTTATACGGTTGTCATATAGTTTTATACAAATACTGCAAACCACATATATTGGGCTCTATTCCAGTAATTACTTAATATCTATATTTGAATTTAAGTGGAACATGAGAAATAAAACATTTAAAAGGAAAACAAACACACTTTCTTAAACGGAAGAACAAAAAAGAAAAAAAAAAAAGAAATGAGCAAGAATAACTTGGCAATTTTAGTTATTTATCAGTAAAATTTTTGCTACCATAAATTATAGTGAGAGTACCAGTGGTGGCGCAGTGGCACGAGGTGTGACTGTAAAACCGACTGGTTGTGGGTTCGATCCCCACTCGAGGAGATGAAATATTTACTTAAATTTATATTTCCATTTCTTCGCTCTGGTGTCGAGGTTAAGCGCGGCGTTGAGTTCTGCCACTCAACACGCAATGCCTCCAGAAATCGGCAGAAAGTGGGGAACGGAGTGTCTTAACACTAGGTTCCCTCTGCCTACCCTGCTGTGTGCGGGATACAGCGTGAAGCTGATTTAATTTAATTTATTTTTTTTAAATTATAATTGATAATACATGATTATACACAAATATAAATTGCGTTATGACAAACGAACTTGCGGTGACCTTTGCAATGTAAATTTTTTTATGAGCAAGTGTATAAAGTAAAATAAATTTTCTTTCACTTGTCGTTTTGAAATATAAAATATCAACCAAAAAAAAAACTGCGTAAAATATTAAGATGATATTATGCAGGCGATAAACTCAATATGGATCAAATTCTTTTGTTATTTTTATTATGGCAATATATATGACGAAAAATAAAGTCATAGTAATTTTCTTAGAGCGAGCTCCACATATTTTTAATCTTAGATCTTAAATAATAAAAAATGTGAACAGGAAATTTAAATATGATTATATATAAATATTTAAGAACTTGCTTAGACACAGACAATTTAAAAGTTCATAAAAAGTACAAAAAGAGAAAAAATATAATAATTTCTCATGTTCCAAAAAGCAAGCAAAACATTTTCCCAAGCTTTTTTTATCCCACCACCGTATTTGTATGTAAAATACGTAAATACGTACGAGTACAGCCCCAGCTATGGCGCGAATGGGAATGATGACATTTTATGAAAAATAGAAAATTATGCCTTAGTTGTTGTAACTAAATAAATAACACGATAATATTAGTGTGTTAAAGATTTGAAAGGCGGGAGTCGAACCCACGACTAAACAAAATATATCATAATTTTTTTTAAGTAACTGTTAAGACATAAGTAAAAAAAGTTATTAGTTATTCTTTTTAATTGACTTGAATTATTTATTTTATAGTTGAAATTTAAAATACATAAATCATTATAGTTTAGCCAAATACACATACGCAAGTACGAAATAGTAAACTGTAATTTAGTTATTTTTAAAATAAAGAACATAAGTAAAAAAATCTTTTTAAAAAAATTAAATAACAAGTGATTGTTATAATATATTAAATGCGAATTTAAGAAAAGTATAATTAAAATAACCCAAAAAACGAAACACAAAATGCATTAATCCAAAAAAAATCGAAACCAATAAAATAATTTCCCCAAAACAAATATGTTACCCAAATAAAAAAAATATTTAAAACACTCGACATACACAAAAAAAAGAAAAATATATAAATACGTACCAAGAACTTATTTTCTGGTAAATATAAATAGCTGTCATCGGGACTGGAGTCATGATGGCCACTGACACTGGGACAACTATAAAATATATGATTTAATTATAAATGGCAGATTTTGAATAACATCAGGATGTAAAGTGTGTTTTATTAAAAAATGTGGTTAATATATGTATATAATATATCACAATTTAAATGTTTACATTAGAATAATAAAATTATCGATTTAATAAAACTAATTTGGAATTTTTAGATTTGTATTCATTAATAATAGGGAGTCAGAACATTATTAAATTAAGTTTAAAGTTAAATTAAAAATTCTGTGCTGCATTACAAATTATAAAATCGATAAATGCCTCTCTCTGCTCGTTGATTAGAGTCTATAGTAAAATTAATAGCAAATTAAGATAACAAACCTTTATAATACCTACTCGAAAACAAAGTGCAGGGTTAAATTCTGTAACTCAATACACGTTTCGAAAGTCTATTTATCGTATGTGGTCAAAGTAAAAAATGTGTGTATATATTATGTGGTTAAAGTAAAAAAAAACAAAAAAACGTTTTTGTAATGATTGATTGGAAGAGATCAAGCGTAGCTGATAAGGTCGAATTAACACCAAAATTGTACACCCTTTCGTTATTTGAATGATCTTATGTATAGTATGGTTGACGATTCGTGACCACCCCCCTCAGTTAACTAGGGTTTTCTTACTTTTGATCATTCTCATCCCGAGGGAACAATGCGCAAAAATTAATAAAAGAAAATCTAACTTCATGGCGGCCACGACTTGTCAACCTTACTGCAATAAAGTATTAAATAAACAAATAAAATCATACCAGTAGTCAAATCTGCTTCGGGTTGTGGCAGAGCGTATCTCAACAGAAATATGGCAATGCCAGTGTTCTGTATGCCAGTCTCTATGGATATTGCGAGTGAGTCGGGATGGTTCTGGCGGAGGAGGCGCGCCAGCACGTAACCCGACCCGTAACCCAACCACGGGATGCCCATGCCCGCTACTATTATCTGTATACGAGTGTTTATATGTGATTATTTTTCTTTACTTCACGTTGTATTCACACAAAGCAGGGTGATAGACAGAGAGAATCCTGGATTAATTGCGTTCTGGGAGGCGGAACTCAGCCGCGCTTTGTCTCGTTACCAGATCGAGGAAAAGAAAATATTAAATATTTCATTCCCCCAGTGTGAACCGAACACAGAACCGCCACGTTTACAGTCACACGCTGTGCCATTCACCACAAGGCCTCGAAATGTGCGATTTACACTATATTTAAATTTAATACTACCTGTATTTATGAATTTTCTAATATCATATAGAATTAACAAAATAAAATTTACAATAGTTGAAAATGAAAACTGTGTTATTAAAATATTTAATAAAACAAGAAAAAAGATATACATCAAATATTTTTTTATGTTTACAATAAGAAAATAACTCAACATAACAAATAAACTTCACTAAAATAATAATAATAAAACAACACTTACCTGCCAATTAAACAGCTCGAAGATATACAAATTGGTGACAATGGCGAATATAATGATAAACAACAATAGTGTAGTAGAAAATCCTTTCAGAATTCTAACCATGAACGCGGCCAATCTTGGCGTAAATCTTTGCATTCCCAAGCCAATAGCCAAGGGTATTATGAGGCCGACGACGAAGGTTGCTATACGAGCGTACGGAACTACTATGTTGGCATTGGCAAATACGACTTGGCCAAGTGAAAATAGCCATGCTGGCATGAAGCCTGGAAATAAACAAATTATATATATATTTTTTGGGTTGGAAAGAATATAATGGTAAGAACATATGTATATGAGGCCAGTCGTGGCGCAGCGGCACGACGTGTGACTGTAAAACCGACTGGTTGTGGGTTCGAACCGAACTGTTCGACTGGTTGTGGGTTTCTTCGCTCTGGTGTCGAGGTTAAGCGCGGCATTGAGTTCTGCCACTCAACACGCAATGACTCCAGAATTCGGCAGAAAGTGGGGAACGGAGTGTCTTACACTAGGTTCTCTCTGCCTACCATGCTGTGTGCGGGATACAGCGTGAAGCTGATTTGATTTTTTTAACATATGTGCCCACAAGTCGCCAAATTTCGACACATTGCCTCTTAAGTGGTAGGGGTAACGAAAATATGTACTCATTTCATTTCCCCAATGGAAATAGAACCAATGACCATCGTGTTTACAGTCAGATCGATGGCATGATGCACCATGTTGATCTCCGTCTATTATATTAATATGCAGATCAATATTGTTTATATAATCGTTTTCTTTTTAAAAGGTAAGTGTATGAAAATAGAAAAGTTATAAATCTCTATAAAAATTAAACACGGTTGTGGTAGTAAGAATGTATCTGACTATAAATAGTTGCAGGTTTAATTCTCACAAAGGTAATAAAGGCTTATATATAAAATATTTTCTAAAAGGATCATATTTATATTTTTGTTACAGGGTATCCTAGTATTAAGTTACCGAATATAACGGTGTACGCGGAGGGAACCTAGTGTTAAGGCGCTCCGTTCCTACGAACCGCGAAATTTTCGAAACATTGCGTATTAAGTGGAGGAACTCAACGCCGCGTTTTGTGTCTTGTTACCAGAACGTAGAAATAAAAATACGTCATTATCCCGGTTGGGAATCGAATCCGTTGCGTTCGATTGCATTTACGGACAGTCGCTATGCCACCTAATGCATCATATCTAAATATGAAAATAAAAAAAATCAGAATGCTACACATAACATTACTAACCAAATGAAGCTATAGTAGAAATAGAAGTCATAGTCAAAGATAAATCCAAGTTGCCACCCAAAATGAAGGTCCATATGTTAGACGCCCCGCCGCCCGGGGACACGCCCGTGAAGAACATGCCCAGCCTCATAGCGGGCGAGTCCGGGAATATGAGGAAACTTAGCCCGAATGATATCTGGAATGGACATTTTAGTTGGTTTTATTAAGATGGGTACACTAAAAATAATTGTATAGCAGTCGGATGTGAAAAATAAAACTAATTTTATAATATACCGACTGAGGCATAAAGTTTAATTGATATAAAAAGTATATGATATATCGTTAGTAAGATAACGGTAACGATATGTCGTTAGTAAGATAGCAACTGCAAACGGAAGGGAAATGGATGTGGATTCGATTCATACTCGGGCCAATGAATATTTTTTTTATTTATTTATCCGGACATGGCAAATCGTTTTTATTTAAAAGAGATTAAATATACAGAAATTACTTATATATTATATTATATTACAGCTGGTCTCTAGCAAATCAACCTAAGGGCAACCTAGGGACAAATATCAACAACTTTCACTTCCAAGGCAAGAAAAAAAAAGAAATGTACATTTTGTTATCTTTATGCATCTCTGCATTTTTTATATTGTCGTGTACCTGTTTTCATTTAAACAGAGATAATATTTTGATAAGAGATAATATTTAATTGTGACTGTCAAAAAGCGACTTTTGTTGAGAATGATTCCATTTAATTGGCTATTACTATTAAAGTTTTACAATTATTTGCATCCATTTAGAAATTGACGTTATAAAATACACAATACATATACACAGATCAATTGTATTCTAACATTACTTATCGCGTTTATTATCGAAAAGATAACGTTATTTATAATTTTTTTATCTAAATTGCTACTACTTATGTAATTTGCGTGTATTTCGGCCGGTTTGGCGCACCCGTTGATTTCCTTTATTAATAGAAATTCTTAAATGTATTACATTAGTAGTTTTCTATTTATATTACAATAATATTTTTTTAGCTGATACATTTAATAAACCATTCTAAATATTAAACAATATATCAAGTAAAAGTATTGTTTAATGAAAAAATAAGAAAATAATGAAAGCATACCAAAGGCATGAAAAGGAACTGTCCACACATTCCAATGACCGGTCCTACGGGCCTTTTTATAACACCTTTGACATTAGTCCAGTTCATTGCACAACCGAAGTTTATGAAAATTAAGGATACCTGTAAAGTATTAAAAAAAATTAAGGCGTTACTACACTTGCACCAGTGCACTACACTTGGCGCAAGTGCAGCAACTTGGCGCAAGTGTTGGAATTTATTAATACCAGTTTTGTATTTCTTATAGATTAGAATTAATAGTGCAACATTTTTGGCTGTAAGAGGTTTGAATTCAGCATCTTATATAACATTGTAAATTCTAAATACATATTAAATAAAATATTAATAGTTTCAAAAATACTTAGACGGCATGGCGTATAGACCTAAATGGATAAGGGTTATACTTAAGTTTTTTAATATTATATTATATAATATATATTTTTTATGTATAACATAAAAAATATATCGCGGGATTAACTTGGGCGGTGTTAAGAACGGAGTCTATTAAGGGAACCTCATATTGACTAGGTTCTTGCAAAAAATATCGGATTAAATATCGCCATCTATGAAGGATTGTTTCTAAATAAATTTGTCTGGTATATATAAGATAGTTACATAGTAAAAAAAACATACATTCATTCTACTTTCTCATTTTGTTTAAAATATTTAAATTACTATCTTGCACAAGTACAGTCAAGTGACAGATAAGACGTGCAAATATTGATAGCAATGTTTACTTTTACGCTGACCTTTATATAGAAAAGAGAAAAGAAAAATCTCAGGTACAAAATAGGTAAATGTTCAAGAATAGAGAAAACATAAATATACAAACATATTAAATTTCATTGGAATTTGTAATTTTTTTACAACGTATACTATAGGATAGTATATACCTTATTAGAATACAGGTAGACAGAGGGAAACTGAGAACCCAGTGTTTTTCGTTCTTCATTTTCCGCCAAATTCTTAAGATATTGCATGTTGAGTGGTGGAACTCAACGCCACCCTTTTTCTTGTTACCAGAGCGAGGAACTGATAATATTAAATATTTCGTTCTCGCAGGCGCTCGTGCCCCTGCTCTACGACGTCCTCCTTTGGTCCTGTAGAGTAGCATACACGCACTAACTGACCACCAAATGATCTACTGATTTGGGGTTCAAAACTCCATTTAAAACTTTTTACATATAAATAAGAGTTAATGTAATATATTAATATATTTAATATTAAAAAAAACTTACAAAAATAGCGACGCTAGAAGTAAATATGCTATCGATGACTCTCTGAGGCCGAGTCACGATAATAGGCAAAGTTCCGTTGATAGGCTGCTGAGTATTATCACGTTTGAGTTCAACTACCAAATCGGTTCTACCTGTCAAAAGTTAAGTTTGGGTAAGATTATTTGGGGTTATAAGGTAAGTTGGGGTAAGATCGCTAATGAGATCAAATCACAGGATAATTAGGTGTAATTTTTTTATGAAAGTCACGCAGAACGGACATCATTTCATATCGAATTGCTAATGAGTTTGAATAACTTTAAAAAGTATACCTAATTATTATTTTTTAATATTTTCATTTCTTCACTCTGGCATCAAGGCAAAAGCCCGGCGTTGAGTTCCACAATGCCTCAAAAATTCAGCAAAATGAGTGTCTTAATACTATGTGTTCCCCCTGCCTATTCTGTTGTGTGCGGGATACAACGTAAAGTTTATTTTATTTGATTTTTATTTTAACTAATTAGCCGGTAATTTGATCTTTACGATCTTGAGCGATCTTATCCTATGATCTTATCCTATATATATGTACTATATATAATAAAAAATATTTATACGTTGTATACTTAAACATATTATTTTAATAAAATGACGCAATAAATTAAATAGTATTCATAGTACATTTTAATAAAATAAATTAGATCTTTGTCAAAAGATAATACGAAATATTGTAACATTATTATCGTAGTGTAAATCTAATTGTGACTTCGGAAATTGCGACACCTTATTGTGTTTTTACCGAACTACAAGTTTCAATAAGTATACTGATTATACATAGGTAGAGACGATTTCATTTTTTTTTAAGTTGTTGCCTATACTGTATAATAATATATTCGGATTATAACAGGAAGGCTATAATGGCTAAAGGCAATGCATCCAAATATTTTCAGTAAATATTAAAAAAAACAAATGAAATGTAAGGTTAATAAAAGGTTATTGTGGTAACTATTTCTTACATGAAAAAGCTAAATTATTAATTATTAGGTCCTTGAATAAGTTATCGCTGTTTTTTTTAATTAATTTAAAATATTATGCTTACAATGACGTTACTCAATTGTCCATCATTAGAGACCACTTTCTCCCATCTCTCTGGTAGCAATTGAATCCCCCGTCGGAAAAACGACTCATCTTTCGAGGTAATCCAGGAATCAAGCCATTTTTCGGCTTCTTCAAAAGAATGGAAGCGCTGCTCGCTTAAACCGTGCGCCATCGACCGAAACAAGTGGTAATCGGAGGGGGCTATGTCCGGTGAATACGGCGGGTGGGGTAGAACTTCCCATTGAAGTGTTTCCAGGTAAGTTTTGACTGGTTTTGCCACATGTGGCCGAGCATTATCATGTAATAAAATCACTTTGTCGTGTCTCTGCTCGTATAGTGGCCGCTTTTCTTTCAGAGCGCGACTCAAACGCATCAACTGAAGTCGATAGCGAGCTCCCGTGATAGTTTCATTAGGTTTAAGCAGCTCATAATAAATTACGCCCTGCTGATCCCACCAAATGCAGAGAAGAAGCTTAGAACCATGGATATTTGGTTTTGGCGACGATGTTGATGCGTGACCCGGCATGCCCCACGATTTTTTTCGCTTTGGATTGTCGTAGTGAATCCACTTTTCATCCCCAGTGACGATACGGTGCAGAAAACCTTTTCTCTTTTGCCGTTGAAGCAACAATTCACACATGAGAAAACGTCGTTCTACGTCTCTCGGCTTCAACTCATACGGCACCCAATGCCCTTGCTTTTGGATCATTCCTAACGCTTTTAAACGTTTTGAAACTGTTGACGCATCTACTTGTAACGTTTTCCCGAGCTCTACTAACGTCTGACATGGATCTTCTTCAAGCAATGCCTCCAATTCTGTCTTCAAATTTTGTCGGTGCTCCAGAACGCTCTTTGTCTTCAAGGTCAAAATCATTACTTTTGAAGCGCCTAAACCAGTCTCTGCACGTTGTATTCGACAAAGCATTGTCTCAACGAGAATTCTGTGTGCTTCTGCTGCAGATTTTTTCTGAATAAAGCAGTGCAATAAAATTCCCCGCAAAAACACTTTATTTGGCACAAAAGTACACATTTTCACAAAGGGAAAATAAATATGTAGTTGACACTGTAGTAAACACTATTCTACTATAATTTGAGGTTACATATAGTACTACTTTGGTGATTCGTTACCGTACGAAATTCCATGCACAGAGTGCCGCAACGCCATCTTTCAAAAAACAGCAGCAACTTATTCAAGGTCCTAATACTATACTTCAAGTATTTGCTGTTTTTATTTCGATATAGCTGTAGAATGTGGTTTTTTGAAGGTGTGTCGCACTAGAAACACTGCCGCAGGTAGGCCATTCCACAGTTGCGTGGCGCGTGGAAGGAAGTTTCCATGAAATCCCACAATAGAGGACCAATAGACATTGAAAGACTTACCAAGAAAATGTCCATCGACTCTGAATTTGCCTTCAAATATACTATTAGCCACTTGATCCTCTGTAAGGCGATATGTTGAATTCCATTTTGCTGTAGCTATATGTTCTTCGGCAGTTGTTAATATTAATTCGTCATTTAATTGAAGATTTGATCCTATAAAGAATATAAGTGAGATCATTATAATATGATTTTGTACTGTAATAACCTATGAACAATAATAGATTGAGATTTTTTATTAAATATCCATTAATATTGCCTCGACACCAGTGCGAAAAAAATTAAAATATAATGTAAATAAATATTTCATTTCCTCGAGTGGGGTTCAAACCCACAGCCAGTGGATTTTACAGTCACACTTTGTGCCCCTGGGATATATATAGAAGTTTTGAAAAAAAAAACAAATTACTAGGTAGGAAGCTGTTTTTACATATCTAGGTAACCTGCTATAATTTAGAATATTAAGCCGATGCAGAGAAAATAAAAAAAAAATACCCTGACCTCTATCAAATATCGGTAAATCCTAATGTTTAAGTCATGTATGTAAGTGACCGTTAAGCATGTTGAAAACCAATGAATAAATCATCGCATATTGGACAGCCGCTTTAAGAGTTTATAAATTCAACTGGCATACCATATTATTGTAATATTACCAAATATCACGTGCAGTTTTGTAACAAAAGAATATAAAAATGTGTCCATTTAAAAAAGAAACGATCATGCAGTTTTATGATTGTTATTATTATTAATAAAAGTGTTAGGAACAAATAATCGTTGGATATAACTTTGACATTCTGGCTTCATTTTATTTCAATTAGTAAAGAATCTTATGTCATCTTCCACGTTCTTCTCAATCTGTGATATTAACTTTTACTAAACCCGTAAATTATTTAACGTTTATAAAATTATATTAAAACTTCTTATTTTGTATAAAATTATTTAATTTTATTTTAAAAATCGTTTACATTTCCTTTACTCAGTTGTCGTTAAGTTAGAGCTGCGTGATACGCTATACGATAAAGCCATTACATATTTGTAAATATGTTATTATTGATTTTCTTTTCAGCTTTACTTTTTTTCATGCAACGAATAATAAGCAAAGAGAATTTAGTGTCCAGATACTCCATTCTCCTCTCTGTATATAGTTATTATAGTAATATATTTTTTATACAAACCTGTCACATTAACGTTGACATAGTAATATTCATCCATGTGCACCGAAACGGACTCTGATGGGAACGTTGAGAGAAGATTCGGCGCTAGCTGACATAGCACGTACAGAGGGCATAACGCCAATAAATATATTATTATGAGATGCAGTGGCCATATTGGACACATTCTGCTACCGTTCACTGTAACAAAAGAAAAAAAATTAAAAAAGGCATTTTAAAAATTTTAATGAACTATTTAAAATTGATTAAATATTTATATATATACCTAGTAGTAAATATTTTTGTAACAGACCACAAAAAGTAAATCACAATCACTCAATTAGAAGTAAGAGTTTTTACAATGAATGCACTTGTAAATAAAAGAAAATATAGTAAATTATTTACTTAACTAATATTTACAAATTACTATAATGCTATACAAATAAATATAAAACACTAATTAACTAAAAATTATGTCCATCTAGATCCAACGCTAGAATTAAAGAGATCTTAATTGATTCGTGTTTTTCTTATGACCCTACCGAAATCACCTATATCGATATCGCACGTCCTTATTGCAAGGGAATAAAGTTTCAAATTGATAAGATACTTTATATTATTGTCTTTGGTCGTGTTCGATGTCACGTAGAGATAACCGTTGATAATTATGTACTTAACGGCTTACATCGATTCTTAATCGTGCTTGTTACAGAATATCAAAAATTTATTATGTATTATGAGGCCAGTCGTCGTCTGTAAACGCGACTGGTGTGGGTTCGATCCTCACTCGAGGAAATTAAATATTTATTTAAATTTAAATTTTCATTTCTTCGCTCTGGTGTCCAAGTAAAGCGCCTCGTTGAGTTCCGCTACTCAACACGCAATGCCTCCAGAATTCGGCGGAAAGTGGGGAACGTAGTCTTAACACTAGGTTCCCCTGCCTACCCTGCTGTGTGCGAGAAACAGCGTGAAGCTGAAAAAAAGCTCATGATTTTTTTAACAAAGTATAAGAAATAAGATAAAAAGTCAACTAGAATTCAAAAGGTGTATAAAATGCTTTTAAGCACAATAACATCTAAAGTTGAAATTAATTTTCACAGCAACGGCTTAAATTTTATGCAGTATGAATAAAGAATGAAAAGAGAAAGTTAAACCATTTTATTTCAATTCAAGTCGTCGTATTTTTTGTTATAAATTTTAATTGTAAATGTCTATTTATTAACGTAAAACTTCTATAAATATTTTTAGTTATAGTTAGGATTCGTAAAACCTATTAAGAAATAAAGTCCGTATTTATAAGCCGCTCTTAACTCTGAGACCGATCTTGAAATGCCGTTTTTATCTCAAAATCGCTTACAAGATCGATCTCAAAGTTAAAAGCTGTTTATAAATATCATTTTTTCTCTATGGGATAACTTAATCAGAATTTATAAAGCACTTTTATGATTCATAATATGTAAGAATAAGGCCCGAATGCAAAACGAGCATCTGGATCATTGGTTCCCAACTAGTGGACCGCGGACTACCAGTGGTCCGCAGAAGCCTAAATATGGTCCGCGAACGATTTCAATTTTTTGAATGGGGATGGTGAAGCGAAGTTTCTGTTTGATTATCGCAGTTAATATTTATTATACCTACATGCATAGTGGTCCCTGTTACCAAGAATGATATAAAAGTGGTCCTTGATCAGGAAAAGGATGGGAATCCCTGATCTATATAATAGATACACTGTGAAATCAGTAAGAGGATAAAGATTAGGTTCATAAAGTTTTTAGCATTGTTTTACAATAATGTAACGAAGAACCCCCCAGTAACTTACTATCATAATAATATCCGACCTATACTATTTTTTTTTGAGTCATTTAGTGGTATATTATATATATACATAATTATAAAAATCTAAGTAGCCAAAACTTAAACCTGATAAGAATTTAACTGCAAATTTTTGGGATGATTATGCAAAATTTAAATGACGATGTAACGTAACGATCGACTAAAAAAAATATCGTAAGTTATCAAAAGATGTTATTAAAATAATTCTTATCTTAGAGAAATATGAATATTAATTTAAAGCAAAAATTACTAAAAATCTACATATTTAATAAAATAAAACTTCTTAGTCCGAATACAATGACATAGCATATAAACTGTTTTAATTTAAAGCATATTCATATGATGTAAAATTGTCAAGTCAGTTAGTAATTAACATAATCGACTCTATTTAAAAACTGCTTATTTTGTCACTGTATAAAAAAATACAAATTAAATCTTTGAAAACAGTAATATGTAACAATTTTTTGTTTAAATATTTATTTAAAAAAATATTCAATAACATTTTTATTTACAATTTACAACATTTAATATTATACGTTAATTATATGTTAGTATTTCTATAATGGTTAGTGAAAAAGAGGGGGAAATAAGGAATAGGGTGCTAGGCGTAATCTGATTTTACAAATTTTCTTCATATTTTTACCTAAATAGTACAAAGGCGAGCACGGCTGTCTTTACTTCAAATTAAGCTTGAACTAAGTAATTGATAAACAAACCAAGCGATATAAATTTACACAGTGACAGTGATTGATTAAATACATACTAGATTTTATAGAATATACTTTGGATAAACTTAAACTAATGAACTGACTATTCTTTTTTTATGGAAAAAACAAGCCAAACCAAGCCAAGCGTACTGGTCACCTGGTGGTAAGTGTTCACCGCTGTCTACGACCTCGTGTAACACCAGAGGAGACAGAGGTGCGGCCGGTCTTTATGTTGTATCGATCTGGAAAGGCCGTTCCACAGTGTGGCTAGCGTGAGTGGCGCGAGGAGGGAAGTTCCTACGAAACAGCACAGTAGTGTAGTGCCACGTATTCAGATAGTGTGGATGATACTGGTGATATAATGTGAGGTACCTACTGTGCGGTTAGGAAATTCGGCGGTAGGTAACAGGTCAAACAGTTCCCAGAACACTACCCACGATAAATGCGGTTTAGGTTTACTTCTGTCCTAAGAAAGTTAGACCAGACTTATGGACTTTCTTAGGTAATAAGAAATATCCTTTAATAAGGTTATTTAGATGGCCTTCATATATTTCGATCATTAAGTTATCGACGGATTTTGATTAACAAGATTTATTGTCAATAAAAATGTACATTAATCATAAATCTTACGCAAAACAACAAGTAATAAAAAAATATGTTATATATTATTTACCAAGAAACACAAAAACAAAAGCATTAAAATAACAAAAGTAGAGATCATGATAAAAGAAAGTACCTAAAGCGTCAGCAAGTCCATGATTCCAGACAAAAACTTTATTAGGTAGGCTACAATATGAACTTTATAACTATAATGTTTTTTGTGTTGTAAATTGGATATTTAAGCAATTTTGGTTCTCTTTATCTTATGTACTATGTAATATATTAATAAATAACAGGAATATTACGTAATTAACGAAAAATATAATTACAGAAATTTATTTTCGTCCTTTTTATATCGTTTTGTATTCATTCGCTTAATAAAAAACATGATATAATGTACTTAATTAAAATATTCAAAGCAATATTCAGGAATTGCAAAAAAATAATTAAAAACTGAAAATAATTTATGAGGGGACAAGGAGTAGATACCAACTATTAGTCTTTGTTATATATACGGCATTTGCAGTATGAATAAAGAAAGTAAAAACTTACAAATATGTTCATATGTATTATATTTAAGAGGTAGTTGTGGCACAGTGGCACAATGTATGACTATAAATGCTACGGTTGTGGGTTCGATTCTTATTTGGGGAAGAGTAAGAAGAAGCGTTAATTTCAGATATTTAACACGCAATGTTTCGAAAATAGGGAAACGGTTTTTTTTATTTAATATTAGGTTCTCTATGCATACGTTGCTATACGGAAAATTAAAGCTGTAATATTTACAATCAATTGTCAATTATCAAATAAATCGAATTTCTTTTAATGTACCAGCAGTTACATTATACCCTCATTCAAGAATAGAATTTTTTGCTATGATGTCTAATAGGTTCCCGTCGAGCTAGATTGTGCTGAAATTAAAATAATTTTCTAATGTAGATGAATTAATGGAGTAGGTACATCATTTTTTTTAAAGAGATTATTTTTGTAAATGGATTCCATATAAAATGTATTTATAGGAAATTAGAGTAGTTAGTAGGTATGGAATAAATACATAAGTAAAACAATATAGTTGGCAATTACAATTTAATTTTATCTGTCACGTTTCATAAATCCCCCACGTGAAATTAAATAATTGGATGGATATTTGATAATAAATTAATCAAGATATTTTCTATCAAACAATGCAAACTTTTACGTGTACGCTACATCGCCAAGTAATCTTACTATCATATAAAATGGTTTGTATGAGTCGTCACGGATGCCGACAGTACTTTATAACATTTAATATCTAATTGTTCAAAAGTTTGGAAATAAGAACCGAATAATTTAAAAATCAGTGCCCTTTGCATAATATATGATAAGTGTATTTTCAACATTTTATTTACTTTATGAAGCTATTATATAATATTTCATAACTAGCTGTCCGCCCGCGGCTTCGTCCGCTTGAACTACATTATTATTCATTTAATAAACAGAATTGACTGACAACTATAATGACTTCTAATATGATTTTTTATTACTTTAATCTGTAATCTTCCACTATATTATAATTTTTTTACTACATTATCGTAACTTCTATTAGGCTTTATGATTGTTTTGTGCCATGTTGATACTTGACATTTATAATAATATACTTTGAGCATTGATACATAAAGCTAATTATTTATTATACATACATATTTTTGTAACATTACATTCTTTTTACCTATGTTATGTAAGTCTTATCATAATTTTAAAACTCTGTTAAATGTGCTGATGTCAGTGAATAATTTAATTTATTCCTGCAAAAACAGCCTTAAATGTTAAATTAAAGATTTGGGTAAGAATTAATAATATTCTATATAAAATGATTGCTGTAGTTTTTAAATTAGTTACATATATTATTAGCCGAATGTACAATTGGTAAATATGTAGTTATTACAGAGTACACGTAGAAAGGATGTTTTAAGATATTTTTATATAGATTTATTTCAAACAAACGAATGAACCGAGGAATCTATGTATTTACTTAATATTTCTTTGAAGATCAAGTCGTTCTTTATTTCTGCTTTTTTTTTCAGCTTCACGTTGTATCCCACATACAACAGGGTAGGTTAAGACATTCCGTTTCCCACTTTCTCCCGAATCCTGGAGGCATTGCGTGTGGCAGAACTCAACGCCGCGCTTTGCCTCGACACCAGAGCGAAGAAATGAAAATATAAATTTAAGTAAATATTTCATCTCTTCGACCGGGGATCGAACCTACAACCAGTCGGTTTTACAGTCACACTTTGTGCCCCTGCGTCACGAGACCAGCCTTTATCTGTCTTGAATTAATTACGACTTAAACTTAACTGTTATGATTTATGAAGGTAACCTTCACCAACAATTCAATTTTATTTACTTTTATGTTTGTACTATAAACAATAGTGCTTTAAAAATATATATTTTTATCAACAGTTTTATAACCAAGACGTTTCGAATATCATTCTTTAGCCAAAAATCTTACCTTATAAATAAGCTTTATACACAGTGCCATCTATTGTGCTTAAAGTTAAACTGTAACTGTTCGGACAGTTAAAAATCCCATTTTATGTTAAATTTCACTTAATATATAATTATATTCATCGAAAACGACGTTTTACTAAATATATACTATACAGTTAAAAATACAAATTTATTATAAACATTTATATATTTATTATAAGTATAGATATAGATTGCTATATAAATTTCGCAGGCAAATTAATGCCTTGTGTTTATTCAAATGACGATATCTTTTTTTTAATTAACCGATTTTGATGAAACAAACTTTAAATGCTATTCTGAGTTAAAACAAAACAATTGGTGAAAGTTTTAAGTAAATCGGTTTAGTACTTTCGTATGTATGTGGTCATACAGGCAGACAGATAGAGAAGAAATTAAAAAAAAATATATTTTTGCTTTCTACTATTCTTTTTAAGTGTCCCTCTATCCGTTTCAGTCAAAATTACTAAATGTACAGACAAAATATTTTTACTGTTTTATTATATATAGAGATAAGATTTGTTTAAAAATACGTAGAGTAGACTACTTAGAATCGAAACTAAATGAAGATTAATGTTCCATTTATTGTTCTCCTAATGAATTCTGTAACAATGGGTGCTTGCTTTGTACGGGATATTGGTTACTATTATGTGACACGGTATTCAAACATTAGTTAGTAACTTGGTATAAACATACAACGTGGACAAGTGGAGTTTAGCTCTGATCAAAGTTATAGTAACATGATCGCATTTCGAGGTTTTTTATTATGCCATATTTATATGTCAATAAGTTCTCGCTGTTTAAAAAAAAACCCGAGCTCTACTAACGTCTGACATGGATCTTCTTCAAGCAATGCCTCCAATTCTTTGTCTTCAAATTTTGTCGGTGCTCCAGAACGCTCTTTGTCTTCAAGGTCAAAATCATTACTTTTGAAGCGCCTAAACCAGTCTCTGCACGTTGTATTCGACAAAGCATTGTCACCATATGTCTCAACGAGAATTCTGTGTACTTCTGCTGCAGATTTTTTCTGAATAAAGCAGTGCAAAAAAACAGCGCGAACTTATTCCTAATGGATTTATAATAAGAATAGCTATACCATTTTTTCGTATAGTAGAGTAAGTATACAGAACCTAGTGTCAAACTGTGAACTCACTGTAGTCCAGCTTCCGCATAATGTAGATAATTACCTAGTGGTAATAATAGATCATTTAATTATAATAATCATTTGCCTGCTTGAAGATGAAATATTTAACCATCGCGTTTACAATCGTTGTCACACTGCGCTAGGATAGGCGCTCAATTCCGCTAATAAGCATTAAATTTAAAACTACAATATAAATATTTAACAAAAATATTCAAATAACATTACTAACTAAAAACTAGTATGTAACCAACTTTTTAAATTTATATAAAGAATACACCTAGACCTACATGGGAAAATTTTATTATGGTTTATAAAATATTCCATAAGAAATACTTAAATGCTATCGAAATATTGAGGTAGATATTCATATGAGAGATTCGTGGGATAGCAAAAATGCATTAGGTATACGTATGGTTCAGTTAACAATAAATCACTTTAAAAGTCAATTATTTCATTTAAGATTTGTCAGTACATTACATTAAACATCAAATAGTATGAATATATACAAGACAAGTGCGAAATTTTTACATTGTTAAGGTTTAATTATATAAGAATTAAAATTTTAATTTAAGGTCAAAAACCAACCATATTATTGTATTCAAGAACACTGTAGTTACGTAATTGTGCGGATATAATATTTATGTATGTGCGTATCTAGATACTACTATAAGTATAAAAAAAATATAAGGAATACATTTAAAAACTGTCAATTTTAGTTCTTAGTTTCTTCTC
This sequence comes from Heliconius hermathena, assembly GCA_013403705.1. Taxonomy (NCBI): domain Eukaryota; kingdom Metazoa; phylum Arthropoda; class Insecta; order Lepidoptera; family Nymphalidae; genus Heliconius; species Heliconius hermathena. The sequence continues at coordinate 24,926 of JAAIXJ010000462.1, read as the reverse complement.
AAAAAATATTGCATTCGAAGCCGATGCCAGGTTCCGGTCAACCCGACAGTCGGACTTATGATAATTATTAGCTATTCAAAAGTCATTATAAAGGCCTGCTGAATAAGAGTTATTTTTCCATATATCGACGTTTATTATATTCAATTTAAGATCCGAAAAGTAATTGTGAATGTTTTTACGATTAAAAACCGGTTTGTTCTCTTTTTATACCAACAAATCTTTATTTCTTCATGAAAATACTAACCAGTATTGCAAATAAATATAAAACACTAAGGAAGCACAAATATAGTGTCATAACACTGGGTTCCCTCTGCCTACCCTCCTGTGTGCGGGAAAATTCCACATGAAAATTATATAAATTTTCGTTACATATAAATAAACGAAATCAATATTCAAAGTATACATTCATAAGGATAACGATAGGTGCCCATTGTTGAGCTATTTGCTGCAAATTGACAAAGAGACTGGTTTTCATTATTTTTAGCGATAAATCACTACTATTTCGTCATATGGTGTATAAAAATCATGCTAGTAGTTATACTATGTGCATCATAAGATGAGAGTATAAGGTGCGGTCTATAAACACAATCATAGGTCTATTTTGTAACAAGATACGGGGATAAGGTGACCGCGATTGGACACAAAAACTATAGAAGTAAGTATTTAATATGTATGAAATCCACATTTCTATCTGTCTCTATATTCTATTGTAGACGGAGGTCGGAGAGTGACGTAGAGACGGTGTGACACTGTAACGATGAAATAGCCAAAATAGTTCGAAAATGATGTGGATAGTGAAAAATGTAGTGTCCTAATATAAGGTTCCGTTTGCCTACCATGTTATGAACAACAGATTTTTATGTGAAAAGGAAAAAGAAACAAATGATAGTCACTCTCTACCCTATATTTTGCACATTTAAAAGACATTGCGCATTGTCATTCTTCCGAGCAAGATTAGATACACAAAAATCAAGTATAGCACGTCCAAATGATTACTTTAAATCCGGATTTCTAGAAACGCCATAATATACATTATTGCAATACATTTGCCAACAAAATATCTAGATATACAGGAATCACATTTAATGAATACTAAACTGAAGACATTTTGGAAATCCAATTTTGCATACTTAATTTTCATTATTGTGGGTGTTCACGTAAAACCGCAATTACAACTGACATTGAACTTCAGATCTTTATAGATAACAGTTAAGAGGTGCCTCGTTATTTAGTTGCTGATAAGAAAGAGTGCCATTTGACATTATGACTATTACATAAACAATTCCAGTTAAATTATTTTAATATGTTTGGTATACCGTATGAAGTACACAGCTTAAATAATGTATAGATCATATATAAAAAACTAAATTTTGTAAACCATGCCGTCAAATCGGCATTGATTTAATGTTAATTACACGCTAATTTGTATCTTTAAGTGCGGATGTAAAGTATTTCTATCAATTAAAACGGTTATGAGATCTGAATGAACTTGATAAATATTTCAAAATTCGTTATATGTATATTTGTAAATATAGTTGCAACATTTCATCACAGTTAAGCAATACCTACTAATATTAATTAAAAAAATAAAAACTACTAATATAAGGCAAAGCGCGGCATTGAGTTCCGCCACTCAACACGGAATGCCTCCAGAATTCTGCTGAAAATAGGGAACGTAAGTGTATTAATGGGAACGGAGTGTCTTAGCACTAGGATCCTAGGTTATCTCTGACTACCGTTCTATGAGCGGGTACAGCATGAAGCTAAAAAAAACAAAAACAATTTTATTGACCATACATAGAACTAGAAAAAAAATCCGCCTAGAAGTGGATAATAGCAGGAAATGAGTCTTACAAATTACAAAATATACACACGTTGTCATATATTTGCAAGTACCTACTACTCATTTTCTTTGTATACAGTATATTCTTATCATATACATTTTACATTCTGCGTATAATAATTATGTTTATTTTGTTATTAACCGAAGTTGATTTGCATTAATTGCAAAAGGGAAAATACGTATTTGTAGTACGTGTATTCTATTTTTATTCAGTTGATTATTTATTATTTATACATTAAATGACATTTTTTGCCATTTAAACTTCTGAACTGAAAAAATATTAAAGCAAAAATATGTTTATCGCGAATTGTGCTGATTAATAGAATATGACTTTATTTTTTTTTTCAGTACAATTGAACTGCAGCTACACCCATCAGTTATTGATTGCATTTAATAAGTGCATTATTAAAACATTTGCAATATTGCAAAAAGGTGCATTATGAATATTTAAAATAGGATATTCTGTTAAATATTCAATATTAGTATCAAATATTAAGTAAACAATACAATATGTTACGATTTAAAAATAAGTTTCATTTAAAAGGTAATAAACTTTTATTTTGTTTCCCTTTCGTAACGGATCTTCGTCCTCGTTTTGCGGAGCTTGCAAGAAGTAAAGCACATTCGTGCAATCATGCGTGAATGCACGTACGAAGACCTCGCTATAACGATACATTCTAGCCCTTATACATCGTGGCCTTCGCTATACATATCTCTACAAACCAATCCTTGAGAACCAGTTCGTAATGTTGTAATTATATTAAATTGTTTCTTACAGTTTTTTTTATGTTTGTATTTCTTAAGCCTACTCTTTTTAATTTATTACAACCGAAACGGTAAACAAGTAATAACAAGCGGATATATAAAAAAGTGCTTTATAACGTTATTTGCAATTACAATGAAATCCGATACTCAACATATTTTAATTACCTAATTTAACATATATAATTAAACTGGGTATATTATTGTAATAGCAAAGTTAACTATTTACATGTCCTATAAAAATAACCTGTTGAAACTTCTAAAGCTGATATAAACTTTCAAATAGAAGCCGATTTCACATGCACTTTAGTTTAAACAAGAAGTAATGACAGAAGCGTCGCATATTATAAATATTATCTAAATGCTTCAAAGTGATACAAAAAATAAGACCAAATCGTGGTCGCGGATCACGTGCTACTCACCTACTCTGATGACGTAACACCACAAGATATTGTTTAGATAAAAGGGAAAGTTTCACTAAAACTTAGAATTCCGTACGATTGAGACGGCATGCGTGGGACCGCGAGTCTCTACCACTGCACTGTCGTCGGTCAGACATTCGCCGACCTATAGTTTCGCACGACCAATTGGAAGTATAAGGCTCGTTTTAAACAACCATACATTATAATAGCGACTCACACGCGGCTTTCCTCGCTTATTTTTACATTGAGTCAAATTATATATTTTTTTTGTTATCCCGATCTGAATAAATCTGCTAAGTAGTTTTCGCTTGAAAGAGGACGAAACATCTAATCCAAAGAAACATTTATATTTATAATATTATTATATTAGGATTGAATGTAGCAGGTATTTTTTATGTTATCTAAGTTAAAATATTGCAATTAATTGAAATCAAGCATAGGCATATTTATTTATACATTGATATATTCTCTGCTTGTCACACTTGCTTGGCAACTATTTTGGTGACTGTTAAAAATATTATCCTAATTAATATTATTATATTTTAAAGGTTTAAAATATTTCATTACTTATCATCATGTAGAAATGATTGATACACATTTTATAATATGTGAGTATAGCCTTATTCATTCCCCTCCACTGGAGTATCAAGGCCGCATTCTAAGAAACTGGGTGTTGATATTTTGAGGTTATTTTACTTGCAGGTAATTCAGATTTCAATAACTGTATTTATCAAAAATCTTAGTTTGTTTTTTATATATTTTTTAAATATAAAAAGTATAATTTCACACAGAATAATATTGTCTTTAATTTTTTTACTGCACAAAATGATCATGTTAGTAATATTATAGAAAGTTATTTAAACATATTTTTAAAAAAGGTAGACTGTATTATCATACAATACACTATTGTATATTTGCAACATTGGATTTTGTATAATGCACTTTTGGAAACAAGCATTTATGTGATTGTTCCAGTTAAAACAATACTACTCCACAATGTTAATGTAAAATTTTAGTTTATTTTTTTCCAGCTTCACCTGTATGTTAATTTTGAGACATTGATTGTTAAATGGCTGAACTCAATGTCAAATTATGTTTTATCAGAAAGGGGGAAAAAATAATGATTTAATTCTCTTGAGAGGAAATTAACCCTTAAATCATTTATAGTCAGATACTGTTCTGCTGTTCTATAATTTAACCTTTATGATTACTATAATAATTATATATAAATTAAATGTATAATATAATATAATTAAACAAAGTGTACAATAAGCATATTATAATTTTTGTATTCTTTTTAGACATTCATTTCATTTATATACACATCAATGAAATAGAGCAATCTATTTCATAATAATGTCTTAAAATATGTTAACTATATCAGTCAATTCTTTTCTTTAAATTAAATTATATTTTATAAAAGTCCAATTCACTAAATATAACATTTAAAACTTTTACTTATTGTGAAATATTAAATGAAATAAGTAAACATAATAAGCAATTTCATCTTAAATTAAGTATTTAAGGGACTTCATTTAAGTTGAAATTGAGTTGTTAAATGAAGTATTATGTAAAAGAATGTGTCTAATTGTTATTGCAGGTTATATCATCAAAGTTATATGTTACATAAAGTAGAAAGTTAATTGATAAAAGGAATAAAATTGTACATAATATATACACTGTTGACTGTAATATTTTTATCAGATTAATACAAAAACTTACCTTAATAGTTAATAAGAGCTTTCTCCGGTTTTTAAAAATATTATTATCGTAATAAGTTATTCCAAGTTTCGGTTGGAACTTTAAAGAAATATTAGCGTAATAATTCAATTAATTTAAAAAAGAATATTATGAAAATGAAAGAACTAGATCCATTACACAGGCTCAATTTTTAAACTATATTCATGTATTATCAACTTGACATATCATTTGTGATTTGACATTGACAATTCACATATGATATTTTAACAGACCAAAGGCAATATAAAAAAAAAAAATAATAATTTAAAGGCAATATAATTTCATAAATTTTATAAAATAATACCTACAGTTTATTGTCTTTTATATCATATAATCTGAATTAATAAATATAAATTTAAAAAAATACAAAGTGAATAAATAAAAATATTAAATAAAAAAGTAATATTTTCTGGATTTTTCTTTTTTTAAGAATTAAAGTAGTCTAATTAGATAAATAAAGTGTCTAATTAGATAAATGTCTCATACATCAAGTTTTTCCCGCTGTATTAGGAATTCACCAAAGTAAATGGTATAGGTCCTGACAGTTCTCTTAAAATTGTTAATTTTAACCAAAGAATATGTCTTTTTTAAAACCAGTGTGTAAAGTGGACATTTAGCTGTGATATATTATATTGCACGTTTATTGAAGTGGCCTCTATGAACTACCCCTATTTGTTAAAAAAAAATGAAATTCGCTAAAAATGTGTTGATGCGGACAATGACAATTAGTGAAGAATAATGATAAACATCTACCAGCCATACCAGCAATTATATATATGTAAAGAATTGAAATTAAATACTTACATACTTAGCTCCACGCTGTATTACTAGTGAGGATGTCAGAAAGAACGGAGCGCTAAACGCTACGGTTTCTACATACCACTTTCACCTCTTCACTGTCATTAACTTCATATATACGCTACGAAGTGTCGTCATGCTTTTTACATGACTTTCCTCCAGTATATTTTATGCTATGTTTTCGAAGATCAACGAAGGCCTCCCTTTACCTTTCTTACCACTCACTTTTCTTTCATAAATCTTTTTTGCTATGTATCCGAACTTGGAGTCGAATTATCGCATAAGAAGCTATGAATTTTAAGATACATCGATCAGAGAGAATCAAGTGCTTCCTGTGAAACAGGAAACGGAAATGTTGAAATATGTTCTGCGAGTATATTCAAGAATTATATGAGTGAAGCAGCGATATAAATATGAGGTAAATGAGAACGAGGTTTAAGTAAAACGTACGACAAATAGTGAGATGGAGAAGTGAAAGACACTGCAGAAAAAAGAAGAAAGCATTTTAGGATCATAAGACCTCAGATAAACCTTTTTTAAAAGAAAAAGGATAAGCTATAAAAGCACCAAACGAAAGTACTGATAAAGATGAAGCGTAAAAATTATAAGAGAGAAATGGATAAAATGCTAACGAGGAAATTTCAGGAAAATATAAAACATTTCTGACGAGATTTTAGTGATTCCCAAGGTTGTTTACTAAGTTGTCACACCTTTTACAGTGATGAGCAGAATTTACAAGGTGTATGTATGCGATGACGTCTCTGCTTCAATTAACAGATACACCGAGTATTGATATTGCAAAATTGACATACAAGATGTTAAGAATGTCATACGAAGACTAAAATGTGGTAAGCAGCGGGAGCAGATGAAGTTACGGCCACTTTCTTGGACTTGTCTTGGTCCTACTTATGGTGAAAAATAGGTCCCGGATGATTATCAGTCAAAAGCGAGGTGCAGGCATCATGCCTTTTTTATAAAGGCAAAGATTCACGAGACACTGTAAACTAAAGGGCCTCAATTTCAATAAATTGTATAGTCAAATTTATATGTACTAAAATACGTACGGTAAAAAAGAAATAATTTTACACAGTAGGAAAATACATGTTAAAAAAAGTAAAAGTAAAGATAATTTAACTGTTCATGTTCATGTACAAGTAGCTGTCAAATGACATATGTCAAAGATTAGAAAAGTGTCGTCTTTGGTGTTTCGTGTATTGGTCTGACGAAAGTACCCATCAATTATATTGCAAAGTCGTACACAACGTAAAAGTTTTTTGACCCCAACTTTTATTTTGATTTTATGTAGTTTTGTATTATATTTTAATAGTGCTTCGTTTTAATACATTAGTTCTGCAAGACAGTGTTGTGATATCAAATTTTCATCAACAATGTCTGGCAAGGGCACAGCAATTTCGAAACAACAAAACATTTTAGATTCAAATGTAATAGATTCTCAAGAACTGCAATCTGTAGATGATGACAGTGTTAAATCTTGTTGGGTATGTTTTGCCACGGAGGCAGATGATAAGCTGGCTGCTTGGGTTCAGCCTTGCAAATGCATTGGCACTACGAAATGGGTAAGTATTAAATGTCAAGTTGTTTATAATCCCTTAAATGTGTGGTAGCTAAATTATAATTAACATAGAATTATAATTTATATATTTGAGTATATAATTAAATATAATATACTCAAATAATTTCCAAATAAAAAAAAGAATATATTGATAAAAATACAATATGTGAACAAATGTCATTGTTATAATTACCATGAACAGCACTTAAACTTATAAATTTTGTTTAGTAAGTATATATAAATGTTAAACAGTTTAAATATTAGTATACACAATCATATTTATGGTAAATTTTATAATATAATTTTTATTAAATATTTGTATAATGTATATTTTGTATAGTTTATGTTAGAATGATTTTAAACAATATTTATTTAAAATGATAATGTACTATTATTCTAATGAACAATTTATGAATGGTACTGTTAATATAGTTTTCATATTTTTTTATTTATAAACTTAAGGTACATTATCAACTTTTTTGGAAAAAATATTACAGTATAACTATAAAACAAAATTTATTGACCCTCAAGGCCACTATGGCTTGGTGCAACTGTAAATACAATGTTAATGGGTTTGATTTCCGCTCACAGGAATAAAATATTTTCATTGTGCTCGCTCTAATAACTAGGCAAGGTGCAGCATCGAGCTGTACCACTCAACATGCAATACCTGGAGAATTCGGCAGAAAGTGGGGAACGGAGTGTCTTAAGACTAGGTTCCCGGTTTACTCTGCTATATGTGGGAGACAGTGTGAAATAAAAAAAATACAATGCTTATGTTGAATTTAGACATGTAATTTAACCATGTTTGTATTGAGATTGAATTTATAATTATTGTTTATTACAAATTTATACATATCTTATTTTTTTATTACATTATCTTTATCAAAAATGTGTTTAACATAAGATAATCAAATATTAACTGCCTTGCTATAATTGATATCATATTGTCAAAATATTTTGCACTGAGTAAGTACTGATTTGTTTTATAAAAAAAACAGCTATGTTTTTTCCTGCATAGCAGAATAGACAAAGGGAGGCTCCCTTAAAGACACTCCATTTTTCACATTCTGGCTAATTATTGGGGCATTGCATGTCTATTGGAGGAATTCAATGCCAGGGTTTTGTGTACCAGATCAGGGAATTGAAAGTAACATTAAATATTATTAATCCTCCAACTGAGGATGATACCCATAACCAATAGAGTCTGTCCCACTGTGCCACAAACACCTTGTATATTTTACCATTTATATAAATAATATTTATTTCTATCCATCACATTACAATTAGAGGGTATTGAACTCAGATTCTGTCCGACACTGTCTAACTACTTCTCAATGACTTTTTATAAATTTCTTACATTGTTTTAAATTTAAATAAAAACACTTCATTCAATATTGCTTCAATGTTTACATTCTTAACAAGGATGAAGGAACCAAGTGTCTGAGAACTTTATCATTATTTACACTCTTTAAAGCTACAGTTGTTACGAGATCAATGAATCTGCATACCATATTCAACCTTTTTATCATACAAATTAATCAAAGTTGATATCTGTTTGTGACTTTCACAAAAATAACCTTTGTATTAGTTCAGTTCAGTTCTATATTTGTGGCATTTTGTGTGTGCCTACTTCAATATAAAATGTTAAGTATGTATATATACAGACATTAATACATTTGGAAGAAAAAAAATATTTGTAATTTAAAAACTATTGTGAAAGAGTGTGTGTCTGATGCAACCTTCACTATATTAAAATTATTACATATAAATCAGTATCTACTAAGACAAACCCAATGCAGGATTGGTCATTGTACATGTGGCAAATACAAAGCATAAGTCATTGGTGAAAAGTAGTTTAAACGATTGACTCTAATCTCTCTGCTTACTTATAGCTTCATATAAGTATAGAAAATGTGAAATAAAACTTGTATACTCATATGTTAACTAAGGATCTTAATATAGTATTTCAAATATGGATGTAGATTATAGATAGAAAAAGAATGACATATCCGATATAAAAGAGTTTCAGTTGCAATTATTAAGCTCCATATCATTCCTAGTTTTGATGGTATATATGTATAGTCTATTTGTAATACAAAAATTGCATTCCAGGTTCACCAAAGTTGCCTCCAGCGGTGGGTAGACGAGAAACAACGCGGAAATATAAGTCGAAAAGTTCTTTGCCCTCAATGTAAAGCTGAATACATATTAGTATTTCCTTCAATGGGTGCGTTTGTGGCCTTATTAGATGCATTAGAAGAAATCACACATAAAATAAGCCCCTTCATTGCGGGTGGAGTGCTGCTAGGATCTATATACTGGATTGCGATCACCTATGGAGCAGTTACTGTGATGCAGGTATGAATTACTTTAGTATTTATTTATATTTAAAAATCCTTTATACAGAGTGTTTTTGTCATCACCACTTTAAATGAAACCACAGTCTTAACTACTCGATAAAAACGTAATACAATTAAAACAAAAAAAAAAATCCAAAAATTAAAGAGTGATTTTTTTTCAAACAAAATAATAAAACTATCTTTGTAAATAAAACTCTATCCCGAGTAAGCACAAAATTCGGAACCCATAATACACACATAATCCTCCGATTCTTTGGTCGGTGAAGTCATGAACGACGCATTACTTAACATTTAACTTGGCCCCTATATCACATTTATTTTTTTAATGGGATTGTATGATTAACTATTATTATTTATTATTTTGTTTTAAACAAAATATAAAAGACTAACTCATCTGTTTGTTATTAAATTATTAACAGATTGATGAACTAATAAAAAATAAATAATCACAATATCAATTTGCGTATACTAATAACACCAATATTTTTAATATTATCTGGGTTTTATTAAGTACATCGGCTGATATGTTTTATCAATTGTCAAATTAAATATATGTACCTATTGATTGAAAGTAGGTTACTAACTAATGATTATTGGAACATAATAGCAAATAATTTAGACAATCTTCACACGAGACTTTCTATGGAAAATGGGTGCGGTATAATAAAATCTAAGGCAAATGTTACATTAGGCTCTTCACCGCACGACAGGGTAGACAGAGTTAGCTTAATGTTAAGAGTTTAGACATTCCGTTCCCCAATTTCAGCCCAATTATGGATATTTTGGGTGTTGGGTGGCGAAACTTTTTAGACAGTTGTTTTTTTATTTAAAAATCAAACTTTGTACATACCTAATATGTATACGCGACGATAAAAATATTGCGCACGATAATGCAATTTGCAATTTTGATTATGGTCGTGACCAATTAAATTAAAAAAAATAAATCAGATATTATGTATTTAATGAATTATGTTTATTTTTTTCATACTACTCAACGCCGCGCTTTGCTCGAGCTTTCCAGAGCGAAAAAATGAAAATATAAATTTAAATAAATATCTAAATTTTTCGAGTGGGGATCGAACCTACAACCAGTCGATTTTACAGTCACATTTTGTGCCCCTATGTCACGACTGGCCTCAAATAACTCGAGTATTAAGGATTGGGAAAAATGTATATTGGTTCTATAGAATTACTAAACGATACCAAAGTGGTATATTTAATATCTTACTTATTGTATATTGGAAGAAAATAAAATAAAGATTACTGAAATCATTAGAAGCGAAAAGAATTTATATATGTATCAAATATATTATAAAAAAAAATTGGCTATGCTTTAAAAATCAACATAAAGTAAGTGTTTCTTGAGTTCTTTGTGTAACTATATTTAATTTTATTAATGTATATACAATTTTTAACGTATATATTTTTTTTGTATTTTGTTTCTATTTTAAAATAACGGCAAGTTGTTCTGTACGGATTAATATCATAATACGCCCTTGGGCATAGGATACTCTGATGACCACCCCAGAATTTTCACCAACAAAAAATTGAGCCCGAAAAATTAAGTAAAAAACAATTACGCTAAAATATCAGTTATGAAGATCATAAACTATTTATCATATTAAAGTTAGTGTAAAATGTTTATTTTTAAAATTTAAAATTATTTATTCAAGCAATCTATATTCGTAAACTCATGGCCGTCTGTATTATTTTATTTCAACATGCGATGTGACAGGCAAAGTGATGCTGTTTTTCAAGTCATTGCAATTAGTTCTGGTTAAAATTGTAAACGAAGCATAATTAGGCGTATCTAGAGATATTTTCCAGGATAAGGTCCTCTATAATGGGCGTAGGAATAGGAGGAGCCGGGTGGTCCGTGCTATCCCCAGAATAGTCTGGGGCCCAACCCAGAAATTTTATTAACAAAAAAATTTTGTTAATAAAATTCGTGGCGCAACAGCAAAAGGTTGTGATTGTAACGCGACCGTTGTGGGTTCGATATTCACTAGAGGGACTAGCGTGAAGCTGATTTGATTTAATGTTAATTTACGTGTTCTAGTGTCTCAAACGGTGAATTATTAGGAAAGTACTGAAAACGTGCTTTAACATTTTATACTTAAACAAGACCGTTACGTTGCCTGTGTGTACCTACATACATAATGTTTCTATTCTCATATGGGAAAAGTCTGAGACATTTATAAATTTATCAGAAATAAGTAAAATTGTCTGTTCTCTTAATACAGAGTTGCTAATATATCTATCTCTAGTAATAGAGTAAACATTTAACAAATGTACCTACCAATAGTGTCTCTAAAATCCACATAGTACAATATAGTCTATGTTGTAGTAGTGTTTCAAAGGTAGAGCCATAAAACTTCTTAATATATATTTACTAGTGCTATATTAGCCACTCAACACGCAATATCTCCAGAATTCGGCAGAAAGTGGGGAACGGAGTGTCTTAACATTAGGTTCCCTCTGCCTATCCTGCTGTGCGCGGGATGCAGCGTGAAGCTGATATTAGGGGTAAAAAAACTGTAAAACACTATGTTTTACCATCTTAATACCGTGTTATTCCTGGGAAATAATTAGCAACACAATCATTTATTAAGACTACAGGCACTGTAAGTAGGTACGAATAAGCGGAAATTGTATGTAAATTTGAATGCCTTATTAACTACTTGTTTTGATCTGACAAGCATGTATTTTATATATAAGTAAATATACTTAAGAGATTCTTTTAATATTATAAATATAAAATTGAAGGAATCAAGATAGGCAAAAGGATTGGTACAATTATCGACAACAGAAAGTGCCCATCATCCAAAGGAGCTATATTGATATCTCTTATAGATTAGGCTGGCCGCTAGGGTTTTACATCAGTAATTCGGATCTTCAAATTAAATTGCAGCCTTTTACTTCAAATTAAATTATATGTTGCCGGAGATTAATAGGTATAATAAAAAAATTCCAACAGAAACAGTTCAATCGTTTTTGCGTGAAAGGCGAACAACCAACAGACAAAAATGTTAAATCCATACTTTTTTATTTTCTCATTTATATAAAAATCTCTAGAAGTATTTTTTAAAGTTTATATTTAATGTACGGTATTGAGCTCTTTTATAGTTTTATTTATAGACTAGCGGCTTCGCACGCTTGTACTACATAATTTTAATTATTTATTTTCTCATCTTAATTACTTTCGTGATCTAATAACATTATCATTTAAAGACAATAAAACTATAGTTTCAGCCCATTCAATATTTTTTTTTTTGTATCAATATTGTCGCATACAATACAAAATAAATCAAGCATTAAATACGTGACATTGCTACCAGTACAAGAGATTTAGTTACGCCAAATAAGGTATGTGCTGCACCTCAAGTTGATAGACAAAAAGCAGTATTAACCGGGTAAAGCCAAAGCCAAGCCAAGCCGTCGTAACACCTAGGTGCTAGCTAAGGTCAGCCTCGCGGACTCACTGTCTATGTAAAATCATTTTATTATTGTACAGAAAGATAAGAAATGCAACAAGCGAATAGTAATTGTGAATTAACATTCTTTGTGTTTTTTAAGTCATTTGTCATACTTCAACCTTCACGACTGCAAAGCGTACTTCCAATAGCGTCCGCCTTTCCCCAAATATTCGAGATTGAAAATAGATAGCAATAAACTTGAGGGTAGCCTTTATAACAACTGTTGCATCTTAAATGTTACGATTTTCCTCTTTTTGTCTTAGCATATTATTTCTATGATATTAAATATATATTTTTTTGTACATATTTAAATATATTACTTTAAGTTTGATTTATAATAAATGAATTGTTTATTCAATGAAAACAGAACAAGTCTTTTGAATGGTGGAAATATATCAAAATCATTATTTTAGGAAATTTAGTAACTGTGTTAAAATAATATTTTTCCGATTTATTGTAAATTTGCTTAATCGATAACGTTCACTAATGATAAGCTAATTAGAGTAATGTCCAACTAGAACGATGACCGTTGAAAATGTTTTTTCCATTGTTTTTTGTTGTTTTTTCCATTGTTTTTTCCATGTTTACACGCTTTAAGTTATTATTAAATTATATATTGTCATTTAATCATAACAAATAAAAAGGGAAAACACAATGTATTCATTGTTATCTTACATCTAAATACTTTACACTAGAATTCGTTCTATTGATTATTAAAGCTATTTTATTTTAATTACAGGTAGTCGGTCATAGGGAGGGCTTAGAAATGATGGAATCAGCGGATCCACTGGTACTTTTGGTACTTTTGCCAACGATACCAGTGACGCTTATTAGTGCAAAGATGTACAACTGGGAGGATTCAGTACTTTTGTTTCTGAGGAAATATTGCACAAAAATACCTGCTCTCTCTTATATATTGCCGTTTGGAAGGTTGGTATTAGAAATTGCTTTTGATTAGTTGTATGGTTATGGTTTTAAATAATTTATTATTTCAAAAGTTTTATTTGAATAACATAATACACTGTATACGAGTACGTATCAAGGTCACTAATTGATTTTGATAATAATCGAAAATTCACAATTTAAATTATTTTGGTGGTTTGTGTTGAACTGACATGCTCAATATTATAAAGAACTGAGCTGAACTAATTGGCTTCAAACACATTTACTTGCATGTTCTATAGAGTTATAAAAGATAATTTTTATTCTTGTCATGAAAAAAGAAAAGTTTTTTTAGAAATAACTCAAAATTACAATAACTAAATACATATTTAGAAACATAAATTATCTAAATCATCAGTTTTTTGTTTTAGCTTTACGTTATATACTGTATTTAAACTGGAGCAGAGGGAATCTATTGTTACGCATCGCTTAATTTTGGATATATTGAGTTTTGAATGACGTAAATCGAAACCGCGCTTTGTCTTGTTGCATAATTCATGTCACTGGGAATCGAATTCACTTTAAGTCAATTCCTATTTGGGAGGAATAGACTATCCAATAACGATAAAGTACACAATATGTCTTTCCGTATATATTAAGTATAAAAAAAAACCTAAGACCGGTTTTTCCATAACATAATTGATTAATAGAAGTTATCAATCAATAGTCATATTGTGAAAGTGTTTGTAAAACAATGAAACGTTCGTTTACAACACAAAACTGTATTGTCGCACGTTTTTGTTTCATTAACGACACCGCTTATTGTAATATAGTACAATATATCAATGGAAAACGGTTCAATACATTCTATACAGTTTGAGAAGAATAGTAATGTTATATATTGTGGCTTACTCGTATATTATTATATTTTAATTATTTGTTTCGTATACGTGTAAGAGAATTAAGTTTTTAATTATTCATACGGTTTTTTTTATTAAATAATTTATTAAAAAAAATAGTTTTTTGCGTGCATGAAGCTACCTTGTATCCCGGAGGAAAGGTAGAGAAAACATAGTGTCAAGACACCAATTAGACACGAGATAACAGACATTGCACGTTGAGCAGCTAAATTCGGTGGATGCTTTGTCTGTTTCAAAAGTATCATTGTCACAGATATTTAAATATGTATTTGTATAAATTTATTTTAAAAAAATAGGTCCCGCTGAGTTTCTTGCGCCGGTTCTTCTCAGGTCTGAGGCATTAACTTTAGTGAACTGGTGGTAAATTATGTGCGGCACATGGTTTAATATGTATATATTAAACCATGTGCCGCTGACAATTAGAAGAAGTTTCGTGTCTTTATATAAGATATTAAATTAATCATATTATTCTTATTTTGCAGCGTGGAAGGCGACAGGAGTGCCATAATGCCGGGTCAGAATAATAATAACAACACGAACAGGCACGCTCATCTATCTCCCACCAGAATATTTTGCTCAGCCCTACTTTTGCCCACAATTTCCACATTAATTGGAAAATTATTCTTCAGATCCATACAAAATAATCTACACAGAACTATCTTAGGTGGTCTCACATATATAACTATCAAGGGAGCCCTAAAAATATATCACAAGCAAATGCTTTATATCAGACATTCGAGTAGAATAATTCTAGACTACACAGAGTCTAATCTAAAACTGTACAGAAATTCAATGCCCCCCAATAATGCTGATACAGTATCGAGTAACAATGATTCTGAGCAAGTGATATAATCGATTTTAAATCGATTTTTTATATTGAATGTAATCTGTACTGCGGTACATAGGTATGTGATAATATGATTGACTGTTTTTTTTTAATTAAAACTGTAAGGTCAATTTTAAATATTCTAGTATATTTATAGTGACGATATTTGTAATGGCAACTTTTATGGCAAGTTTTGGAAGTAAATTACAACTTTGTATATATAGATTTTTAGTTACTTGATTTATTTATGTATTTTTTTTAATAATATTATTTATTGTCTCAAATTTTAATCTAGCTTTTTATATCTTAATCGAAATTGAACCTTTTATTTAAATTCAACATAAAATATAATTAAAAAAAAGCATTTATTTTTAATTTTTTATTTACATTTCTTACTGCCATCAGAATCTTGCCTTATAATTTGAATATCATATCTGGTTAAATAATTCTGTACATTACAATATATTACACGTTATCGTAAATAATAAATGCCTACTGTTTTATTAATCCTTCACGTAAAGTACATATAGAAAAGAAAATTAATAAATACATTATTTTAAGATCTTGTGTAATATATATAGGTATGTCTAGCTTCAACACCATTTTTATTTAAATAAAGAAAAAATATACTTATAAATTCTGCATTAGAAAAATTAAAAAGGGGAAAATATGCATTTTTGTAAGGCCGTCCTTTATTATAAAGCATCTCTTACTACTACTAGTAGTCGAAACTGGTGAGTTTAGCTTGTACCTTATTTTTTAAATAAAAGTATAAATACTTCCCTAATATTGTACATATACTCCACATATCCATCTATATTTCCATGTTTATAAAATGAAATATTTATAGCCATAATAAATTTTAAATAAATGTGGATACAGTTAAAAAAAATAAAAAAAAATATCTGAAGTATTTAAATGTTTCTTAAATTGTCCTTATCAATTTCTAAACTATAATAGAATGAATGTTGAGAAACATGTAACAAATTCCTCTTGGCTTTTTTTCTTGTGATTTGCAATTTTAATACAAAATTTTAGTTATGAAATCCCTACCCGAAATACCATGTGTAACTCGTATATATCCCTTTTCGTACCCCACTTTCGTGACTTGTTTCGACTATTCATAGTGCGGCCGACGAGTCGTGGCCGCCCTGAAATCACATGTAAATGACTGCATAGACTTTATGATAGAATTATTTCTTAGTTTCGATTATTTTCTTTTCGAGTTTCAAATGCAGAAAATCTAACTGCAGGGCGGCCACGTCTCGTTGACCGCACAGTACTTACTCCGGTATGATATTTAATAAAAGACGTTTGACAACAAACCAATTGCCATCTAAAAGTAAAACCTCGATTGCAAAATAATTAAATTTGCAAATTAGATCAACAGTAAGTAATTCTTATTTACCATTAAAGACGTAGTCGTGTATGTAAATGTGATTTTCACTTCCTTGGGGTTAAATATGTATTGCTGAATTAATACAATTTGCTTATCCGAACAAAAACGGTTATCCGGTCACCAATGTTCCCTAATTAATTAGGATAATCGACGTTGTATTGCAGTTACTCAATTGACAGTTTCACATTTTTAAAGTAATAAATAGAAGTATATTGTAGACTTATTTACTAAAATAAGTTTATTATTATATTACTATGTTTTAAATATGTGATAATTGTTTTTGGATTATTTTCATACATTGCCCTGATGTCTTATAGTTGTTCTAATATACTTTATAATTTTTCATTGTGTTTTTTATCTTTTTTTTGTATAGTAGGCTAGGTAGATGGAGTAGTGTCAAGACACTCTGTCATGTCCCCACTTACTTACCGCCTAATTTCGAGACATTGCATATAGAATGGTGGACCTTAACTTCGTGCTTTGTTTTGTTACCAGAACAAAGAAATGAAACCTATTTATCTGAGTAGGAATCGAACTCTCAACAGTTTACATTCAGACATTGTGTCGCTGCGCCATGGCGACCTCTTTAATGTACTTGTAAATATTTTTCTATTTACTTCGTAGTAAAATATTTTTTTGCGAATCCAAATTTTTTCTTCACTTGACTGTTTTATATATAATAGGTAAATAGTATTTTCATATTTCTAGCCATATTTAATTTTTATGTTTTTTCTTTCTTTGCAAGTTATTACATTTTTATTTAAACTGTTAATGCTTTTAATTATTTTATGAATAAATACAGTAAAATTTTTAGGGGTAAATTTTACGTTTTAATTTAAATTTTTAATATGCATACAGAGATATGTGTATGTAAATGAATGTTTGTTTTTGTAATAATAATACTTTAAAATGTATAATATATAGCTTTTATAGTGTTAATTAAATATAATTTAAAAAAATATTATTTTTGTACTGATTTAGATATAACGATAACATCTTATAAATTCGTTGTAATTAAGTAATTTATGTTTTTTACTATAAAACATATAAAAATTGGTAGATTTCAGTGGTAATGAAATTCAAAATATTCATTGATTTTTAAATCAATAGCCTTTTATATAGATATTCGTATATAATATTACAGTGTTGCTAGATTTTTATATTACATTTAGTGTGTAGTGTAACAATGTTTACAGGACGGCCAATGTATCGTGATCACTTTAAAGTTAGGATTTCTATATTTCTTTATTTTTTTTTAAATAAGAAAAAAACATCTAAAATGAAATTGCGCAGCGATCTGCACCCATCTTCAGGGCCAGACTCATTGACCGTACTGTACTTTGAATGCGTAAATTTTATCTAACTATGTTTTGTTTTACTTTGTACAGTTTAAACATTATATTTATTTGAATGCATAAGGTTCTATTATTTTCCTTATTTTATTCTAACAATAAATGTAAAAATCAAAAAATACTTATAAACGTTTACAGTATTTTAAATCGTGTTAATTAGTTTTTTTTAATCCATCCATTAATTCAATCCATTTATTTGTAAATTTAGTTATAATTAACATGAAATATTATATTTAATTTTTTTCCATATCATTCAATCCTTAGAACACGGAAATGTTAATCACGGAAATGAATAACTAGATTTAAAACAAGCTAATTTTGTGTGGATTCTCCGTTAAGTTACTTCAGCTTTATTTTTTTTGTATATTTTTTTAATTTACGGGTTTGAATTAAATAGTATATAAAATAGACGAAACATCCCAAATTACGCTATCACGAGACAATCCATTATTTCCGTCACAGACAGTTGCACCAGCTATCAAAATTAAACAGTATCATTAACCTTAAATTGATAATCTAAATCATTATCATAAAAGTTGTTATCATTGATAAGTGTATCTTATCACGCCAAGTAAATATTGAGTGCAGTGTTAAACAATTTGCACATATGTATGGGCGTCTTATCGGTAGCGAAAAGATTGCATTTAAACAACCTTATTAATCGGTAACAGTTCAACCAAAATATTTTTTTCTTTTTTCCGTTTTTATACTCAGGTATTGTGGTTTCGGAATAAAGGGGCCGTGAACGTTAGAAAAAGTAAAAAGGTATGTTTTTAAAATATATATGTTTTTTTAATTTTATAAAGTCAAGTTATGGTTCAATTGTAGGACTATAATTGATCGCGATGATTTTGGGTTCTAATTTTCTTTGGGACATTGTACGGGGAAAATGGATTTAGTGACTCTATAGCACATAGGTTTGCTTAAACCTGCAAATGCGTGATAAAATATTAGAATATTAATTAATGTTATGTAATTGTTAGTGCATTAAGTTTACTGCACTTGGATGTTTATCTAACTAAAACAACATGTAGGTGATGATACCTTATATAAATTTACCACTGTATACATAGAAACAGTCTGGTTTTAAATTTACATGCCACAGAATCGAATCTACAACCAATTGTTGGTTTCTAGGTTTAACACTATTAGAAGAAAGAACAAAAAAGTTATTAGATATAATTAGATTCGTAGCAACGCAAATCAAAATACTTAATCATTATTATAAAAGATTAATATAAACTACTATTGTTATAGATAAAATATGATGGTTCGATAACAATTAGTAGATAATAGTGGAATAATAACATGGCTAAGTTCATAAAGTCCATTTTCCACCCGAGCGAACGACGCAAGTCGCGATATGAAGAGGGAGAGGAAGACAAAGCAGTGGCACCGCCTTTAGATGGCAGAAGGAAGCTATCCATATCCAGATCTGGTAGAATGAGGCAAGCTAATAAGAAACGTCACTCGTTGTCTCTAGAATTGTATAATCAAGTAAGTACTTTCTTCGATTCAATTTGTTTCTACGTATATTGGCGTGGGAAGGGGTGAGCTGGGTGGTCCGTGTCCACCCCAGAATAGTCTGGTGCCCACCCAAGAAATTCTACTTACAACAAAATTTACCCGGATAAAATTAAAAAAAACAACATTTCCACGAACATACCTGTTCTAAGCTAGTCCTCGGCCTGCCTCAGAAAATATCTCTTTATACGCTAATGTCTACGTAAGCTTGATGAAGCATATGAAATTAATATTTATTTAAATTGGGCATCTTAATTTCTCGAATTCATTCCTTGTAGTGGTAAACTAATATCACTACGAACTTTATTTAGAATGTGTGAATAAGTGCCACTTAGTTGTATTATATGAAGTAATATATTTCTAAAGGATTTGCTTTTGAACCAGTGGCGTAGCTAGGGTATTTGCTGCCTGGTGCGGCTTAGGACTTGATGCCCTTTAATATGGTCAAAGTAATTTCGGATTTCAAAACACAGTAGAGTAGATATATACATTTTTATTGCTTCAAAACTATAATAACTATATATAAGTTATAATGGGGGTCCAAGATGGAAGCCCTTCGAGGGCTGCAACGTTCCACGAGCCACTTCTGCCACGTGCAACTCGCAAAAGCGCACTGATATGGCGTCCTCCCAAGGTGACGCGCACCGGTGCGTCCTCGCTGGTGTATCAAGTGGCGACGAATGCGGCGTTGGGGACCGCCACCCAACACGCCATGTCCGGAACGGTGGGAGGTGGAGGACGGAGCTACAAATAGCTACGTGAAATGTAAGAGGAGGGATGGAACAAAAGATGAATGAATTATTAGATGTGATGGATGATAGAGATTTGGATGTCGTCTGCGTGACTGAGACCAAGCGGAAAGGCAATAACACTACCGATTTACCGGGCAGTCGAGTCGCTTTCTGGGCCGGCGTACCAGAGAGCGAGCGGAGCTGTCAAGGTGTAGGTGTGTTATTG